>NQII01007224.1:35100-98772 GCA_002778355.1 Clitarchus hookeri
GGAAAAATCACCTTGCCAATATACACAGGAGTAGGAACAGTAGCAAGCAACGGAGTTCTTCTGTGCTTCACAGTTAGCGGAAGAAGTAATCCTCGGGCAACCATGGCTGTCGAGCCAAGGCTGTATAATTGACTGCGGGGAAAAGCGATTATACTTGGGCAGGCGGAACAGAATAGCTGTAAAATGGGAGGCACCCCTCCTCACAGAAGTCACCACAGCCAGGGCACGTGGAGCTGCAGCTTATTAAGTTCCGCGAGAACAAAGGACTGCTACAAGATCTACAGCAGGCCGATCCCGCACTACCGGGGTTAATGGAGCGACACCCCGACCAATATGAAATAAGAGATGGCGTTGTCTGGGCAACGGCCCACCCACGAGCTGATCATTGGAAAGTCTGGGTCCCCAAAGAGTTACGACCCAGCCACTGCAAGCACCATCACGATCATCCCCACGCAGGACACCCCGGGTGCCAGGAAACATTAAGGGCCCTGACCACCTGATACACCTAGCAGAGAGTCGGACAGGAATTCAGGGAGTACGTCGCCAGGTGCCAAACGTGCTGTGCGAACAAGGCATACCCGGTGCCGAAGACACAGTATACGCCCAGACGACCTAAGGCTCTGTGGATGCACATCGCCATGGACATAAATGGCCCCTATCCTAGGACACCCAGGGGAAAACAATACATGCTCGTCGTAACCGACCAGTTCTCCCGGTGGACGGAAGCATTCCATGTACCTAATCAGGAAGCAGGCACNACGGAAGCATTCCATGTACCTAATCAGGAAGCAGGCACAATTATCCGACAAATGGAGCGGGAGGTTTTTCCCAGGTGGGGGTTTCTAAAGTGCGTCCTAACCGACAACGGCTCCCAATTCACCGGCACGAAATGGGCGAAGGAGTGTGAAGCATGGGGGCAGAAAGCTGGACGACGCCCGCATACCACACCCAGGCCAACCCCACCAAACGCCGGAACCAGGAGCTGAAAAAGAACATGCGCATCCGGATGGGCGACAACCATGCATAATGGGGCATGCACATCCCCGAGATCCTTCACACATTGTGGCGCCGGCACAATGACGCCCTGGGCACTTCAACCAGCCAACTTATACTCGGGTACAATCTCCGCCGCCCAAGAGAATGGCAGTGGGAGACCGAGGCGACAGAGCTGCCCAGCCCCGAAGCAATAATTAAAGTGGCTCTCCGAAGAACGGGCGCGGCTCGGAGAAACCAACAACGGTACATCCGACGCAAATACCTGGAACCAACCAGCAACGGACACCACCTACCCGAAGGCCAGCATGTATTGTTGCGGAATCATCCTCTGAGCCGAGCCAGTGAAAAATACTGTACGGGATTTGCCCCGAAATGGGAGGGACCATACATCATAGCAGGGCGCCAAGGGAATGTGTACTGGGCAGAAGATGAAATGGGGAAAATGCAGAAGGTAGCGAGGGACCAGATACGCCCTATACCCGAGCCCCGCACCCAGGGCCTCAGATAAGCCGAATGAGACTGCCCAGAGGAGGCCAGCAGTATTCCACTTGCACACCGGACGAGCAGTATGGACAGGGGCAAAGGGATAACAGATGTGCAACAGACCACGTGGCTACGGCAGCCAGGGTGGGTACCACCACACCTTAGCAATGCCAGTGCTACTAGGTCACCAGAGCAATGAACCATTGATATGCGGCCGGAGGAGGGGGCGAAACCCTCGGGCGAGTAAGAAGTAAACAAGCGCGAGGGAGCGAAGGATGGTGGAGAGCGGACGGCGGAGAGGCAGGGACTATGCGAACGGGAGGAAAAGGAGGCTGGGACGAGCGAGGGAAAGCGGGAAGGAGATGTACGGCGCGAGAACGAGGGAGAGCCGGAAGCGAACGCGGAGAGAGAGACGGACAGAGGAGAGAGGTCGGGCGGAAGAAGAAATAGCGACCAGGCACGAACGAGCAGGGGGGAGAGAGAGAGAATTCAACCATGGCATAATTGCCGGGACCGGGGAAACGCGAGTGAAGAAGATCTAAGACACCCCCTACAGGTGAACACCAATGGAGAATCGAACCCGGGAGCAGAGGAGGTACCAGAGGTAGACGTGCCAACAGCACCGACGGGCGGCGCCCAGCCGCCTACAGACGAGGGACGCCCCCTTTCACCACATGTTGCCATGGACGCAGCACCTGGGGTACAGGTGAATACCGATGGATAATCGATTTCGGGTGCGGACGAGCCCAGGGGGGTCCAGCCATGGCACAGTTGCAGAGAGTGGGAGAAACACAGTCTCTACAGAGATCGCCGCACACATAGGCCCCACGCAGTCCAGGGGCCTAGCTGAAGATACTGGAGACAGACTATGCGACACCTGGAATAGTGTGTACCCGGTGTCGCCTGCCGAGAGCAACAAGTGCGACAGTGTGTAACATAGATTGTGTACCAAGTGAGTTTACTAAGTGTCATTAAGTAAAGATCTGGTGCATGTTCAATTACTCACCCAACAAATTTTTATATGTATTCTGTACAAAAATCGTCGCAAATGTTTTAGCTGTTATTATAATAAAAGGTATTCACGGTTAAAAAATATAACATATTTGGCAATCTGCAAAATTTCGAGGCCATGCTATAAATTCCATAAGTATTTGGGAAACCAATTTTTTTGGTTTTGCGTAATTTAATAAATGTACATAATGATATTTCACATGCTATTGGAGCACTCGAATTGTCTTAATGTAAACAGGTGTAAAAACCGAATTAACACTTCCATACTTCTGTTATGTTTAATATATGCAAATTAAACTAATGCTTTAGTGTTAATTATTTTACAAAGAGCCTACCGAAACATGGTATTTTATTCTTAACGAAAGTATGAAACACTTATTATGTACAGGTTTATATTTTGGCGTTTCAAAAGGAATGCAAAGAAAAAAATTCTAAAACTAATTATTGAAAATTATATTAAGTTTAGAAAACAATTTTTATTGTGACTAACTGGTTTTGATTAAGTGTTAGTATGTAAGGAAATTGTGAATAANTTAAGTTTAGAAAACAATTTTTATTGTGACTAACTGGTTTTGATTAAGTGTTAGTATGTAAGGAAATTGTGAATAATTTGTTTTGCTTTAAGGGTTAGTGTGTAAGGTGTTATTCATGACAATTTATGAAGTGCTGAGACAACCCCCCACCCCTGAGAATCAGGAGCAGGTAGAGACTCTATCCCCAGGGTTTGTCGGCCTGCGATGTTATTGACAAATTTTAAGAGGATGTTAAAACCTCACAAACAAGTTTGTGATGCAGTAAGCCATAACTTTCCCCAGTAGCACTATGGAGTCGGACGGGGATGCAAGGTCAATAGCACGGAGCGCGGAGTGCCATGCGACAGAGTAGTGGAGGGGGGAGGCCCCTCTCTGCCCCTAATTAGGTCGAAGGCAGAAGAGGAGAGGGAGATAGGGAAGACAGCCCCAGCCGTCCCGCTACCTACCGACAACACGGAAGCAATCACGATGCGAACACCCAGAACAGTATCTATCCCAGATGCCAAACTGTAAGACGAAGCACTACCAGAGCATGCCACTGATGCAACGGCCGGTGGGGATTTGACGCGTCCTGTGTCCCGACACATATTTTTCATCAGAAGGCACACTCTGTTGAAACTCGCAGGCTGGCTACCGCAATAAATATTAAGGGTTTGGTGAGCGTGCTAGAGGAATGGCGCCAGGATTCCAAGGTGGAATGAACACGTGGTGTAGGGGCCACATGTGGAGGAAGACCGACGCAGCTGCATCTCGTAGCTACAAGGGAACGCTAATCTGACACCAATAACTGCGTCTCTCCCGAGACGGCTTCCGCAATAAATTATGAGAGCTTTTGACGAGCGAGCAAGAATAATATCTACACAATATCCGGAGGGAGAAACACTGCGCCGACCAAGGGGCCCACCAAGTGTCCCAGTGTGTGCAGGACAAAGCACTAAAACTTCTATGCCAGAATCAAGGGACCACCAAGTATGCCAGCACGTGTAGGTAGCCGGAGCACCGAACACGTTTTACGACCCAGAGGACGCGGCGGAAAAACCAGGCCACGTGCAGAGATGATGCGAGTTTAATATGGCGAACGAGCTTACAAAACACGAGGAAAAGTAAGGAACAGGGCAGTCGGCCGATGTGAAGCGCGGAATGCAGAGTGGCGCCGGGAGGAATGAGTCCGAGAGAAGACGTCAAGACGTCAACGCCGGTCAGCGAGGGACGGTCGTAGCCCAGGCATCGCAGTCCGTCGACCGAGTGACGGAGCAGTCCCAAGGTCGCCGGCTGGGAGATCAACCATCGCCTCGAGACAGCCAAGTAGAGATATACAGGAAGTGTGACGAACCTTGCTCCACACGGGACAAATCGCTGCGTCAAGCCCTACATAGCCTATGTAGCTAGGGGNAGTTTATTTGGTAAATTGGACGTAGGGATAATAGCATTAACATATTTCTACGCCTTAACACTGAGGGCTAGCATCAATTGCTGGCGCCTTACGCTAAGAGCAGACTCAATACCTACTTATACGCCATAGCACTGGGGATATATCAATGGTAATAACAGAACTGTGTGTTTGTGTCAGTATGACTTACTTGAGNGTAGGGGTAATAGCATTAACATATTTATACGCCTTAACACTGAGGGCTAGCATCAATTGCTGGCGCCTTACGCTGAGAGCAGACTCAATACCTACTTATACGCCATAGCACTGGGGATATATCAATGGTAATAACAGAACTGTGTGTTAGTTTCAGTATGACTTACTTGAACGTACTACACTGCACTGTAAAATAATAAGAACAAACTCATATGCTAATTTACTTTCTCCATAAATGAGCGGCATTCCTTCTTTCTCTTTGTAGGAGTATGTTTCGTTACGACAACTCTCACCTTGAAGTGTGTTGTATTCGAATTCACACAGATGACTGATTGAGTAGTCGTCACGTCATGTGTTTTCGTTTGTGTCCTCTAGGTGAAATGGTTTACACAACTTTGGANTGTCAGTATGACTTACTTGAGCGTACTACACTGCACTGTAAAATAATAAGAACAAACTCATATGCTAATTTACTTTCTCCATAAATGAGCAGCATTCCTTCTTTCTCTTTGTAGGAGTATGTTTCGTTACGACAACTCTCACCTTGAAGTGTGTTGTATTCGAATGCACACGGATGACTGATTGAGTAGTCGTCACGTCATGTGTTTTCGTTTGTGTCCTCTAGGTGAAATGGTTTACACAACTTTGGATACCTGCACTGTTTACATCACCTCTACATCAAATACAGACCTTCATCGTCATACTGTACTGTAACATGCAGCGCAATCGTGCTGCATCACATAACTGGTATTCATCAACATTTATAAGTCTCAACGTCTGTGGCGGTTTTTAACGACCTGTTTATTCGCCTGGTACAGTCTGATACATTTCTGAATAGGTCTTGATGAACTTCATTGAACTATTGACGAAAAGATATATGGTGCTGTTTAAAATACTGATGTTAAAACGCGTATCTCACTAATAAATAATGCTATATGGCTGACAGCCTAGTAGTGTTATTTCCACCTTCTAGTTATACAACCTTTGTGTGGAACACTTATTCATTTGACAAAACAGGGAGAAAGATGTCCTTAAGAAATCTTCTGTAATGTATGTTTAAAGTTAACACTATCTGATAAAAAATATACTGACACCCACGCGAAACTATCTTAAATATAAATTTTCCTCGGCTATACTGCCCAGTAGCCAGAATTTATACATGTTGGCCTCACGCATTGAATTTATTACTTCTCTCGCCCTGCGGGGTGACCGTCAACCGTGTGTCAGGACATCTTCGGGGGAATGGCTGAATAATAACCTGCTGTGCTGTAGCGAGTGTTGTAAGAGATTTGGGTCGTTGGTGTCTTCCGTGCAGTCACTGTTACAATTCAAACTAGAAGTGTTCAATGTGATTGAGGTTGGGGTAATGAGTTGACCAGTCAATTTCCAGAACCATTTTGTCCAAAAACCACTTACGAACCGACCACGATTTATGGCAGGGAGCACTGCCATCCTGACACATCTCCGAACTGATCTACCATAACACTATGCTAGACCAAATGTCATTATAGCCTTCCAAAGTGCTCCGTGGTAGTAAAAGTCCCATCCATGGAAAAAATCTCAATACTGACATTCGATATCCGCTGAGTTTCACCTCGGGCACTACCTAGGCCGGCATGTAGCGTTCACCTGGCATTCGCCGCTCTTAAACCCTCCCATCGAACTGCAAGTGTGATAGCGTGATTCATCACTCCAAATAGCGCGCCTCCAGCCATCTATTTTATAGTTCCTGTGCTCTTTACACTTCCGATCGAGGCGCTTCTCGTTCACAGGAGGAAATACGGTTTATGGGCATGTGCATGAGATTTACACCGTAGTCCTCAGAACTCTCGGCACAGTTACTCAAGTAGTGCTGCACAATTAGTGTCACTGCAGAATTTACGAGTGGAGATATTACACTGTGACATGCGATGTTCCCGTACCACCTTCTTCAACGCTTGACGGTCCATGTCGATCAGCACATGCGTCCTACCTTGCCGTGGTGATGTTGTGGTCGTACCTTCTCCTTNAACGCTTGACGGTCCATGTCGATCAGCACATGCGTCCTACCTTGCCGTGGTGATGTTGTGGTCGTACCTTCTCCTATTCACTTCTTTATCACATCCCCGATAGTCGATGTGGGCTACTTGAGATGGGTGGAAATGGTATTGACAAGTAACTTGCTGATGCAACTAATAACTACACCACCTTCGAAGTCAGCGAGCTACCTTGCACCACCAATTCTACCGGTATCGCGTTGCACTGACCAACATCGAGCTCTCTGCCTTTTTTTATAGGGGCAGTGATGGTCTAAGTGACATCTAGGCACGAGTTGACGTTTACGGAGGGGTATCCGGATACTTTTGATCAGACGGTGTACATATAGATTGACATTTCGCCAAAAACGGGTAAAAATCGTTCTACTAAATACATTGATACAACCTTTTCTTTTGCCTATTAAAATTCTTATAGTCCTGGCTATTGCAACCTCGCTTATAATTTTTTATTGCTATGCCAAACTACAACATGTGTGGGTTTCCTGTAAGAAAATTANGCTATTGCAACCTCGCTTATAA
Source organism: Clitarchus hookeri (assembly GCA_002778355.1). Lineage (NCBI taxonomy): Eukaryota > Metazoa > Arthropoda > Insecta > Phasmatodea > Phasmatidae > Clitarchus > Clitarchus hookeri. The sequence continues at coordinate 42,264 of NQII01007224.1, forward strand.
TTTTTTATTGCTATGCCAAACTACAACATGTGTGGGTTTCCTGTAAGAAAATTACTTTTTTTTGTAAACATCTTGATAATCATGCACAACGAAATTTAAAACACAAAAAATTTAACATTTTCTTGGAATTTGTGTAACTAACCGGAACTACGGCCGCTATCAATGCTAAGNTTTAAAACACAAAAAATTTAACATTTTCTTGGAATTTGTGTAACTAACCGGAACTACGGCCGCTATCAATGCTAAGAGACAATGCACCAGGCGCTACGTAAAGCAACTGCAGTCCTACAGCTTGTCGTTATTCTTACGAAACGAAATTCCCGTAACATCTACAATGGGCGTCAGTATATTTCGCAGTTAGATTTATTTATCAGGAGGGGGAAGGGGGCTGCAAGGTCATATAAATTATTTAACGCCTTTGATGTTGGATAAAGCGCCCACTCAGAAAACTTAGTTATTTAAAACAATTATATTAGTGTTTACGAACATATTTCATCAAGGCTAAGTAGACCTGGAGGGCTCCCGTCTGGTGAGAATAGTCGACGTAATAATAGGCAAAACTTCTCCGGCATTGGCATGGACAGCCGTTAGATGTACTAACGAAAGTCCTAAACGATAGTTCACTCCACTCAGGCCACAAGCTTATTCGAGTACGAAGAAGTCAGAGTGACGTGGGAGGATAGGTAAAGCACACGAGATTAACAACAAGGGCTTGTGTGTTGCCGACAGTCATGATAGCGTGATATTAAACGCGCTGATCGGCTGTATCTTGATCCCACGCCTATGGAGGCCGTCTGCATAAATAATGTCATTTCCGGCATGTGCTTGGGCGACGCAAAGCAAAGATGTGTTTNAACGCTTGACGGTCCATGTCGATCAGCACATGCGTCCTACCTTGCCGTGGTGATGTTGTGGTCGTACCTTCTCCTTTTCACTTCTTTATCACATCCCCGATAGTCGATGTGGGCTACTTGAGATGGGTGGAAATGGTATTGACAGGTAACTTGCTCATGCAACTAATAACTACACCACCTTCGAAGTCTCGCTCGATGGAACGTGGTGGTTAAGATGGCCATAGCGCAACGACTGACCAACATCGAGCTCTCTGCCTTTTTTTTATAGGGGCAGTGATGGTCTAAGTGACATCTAGGCACGAGTTGACGTTTACGGAGGGGTATCCAGATACTTTTGATCAGACGGTGTACATATAGATTGACATTTCGCCAAAAACGGGTAAAAATCTTTCTACTAAATACATTGATACAACCTTTTCTTTTGCCCATTAAATTCTTATAGTCCTCGCTATTGCAACCTCGCTTATAATTTTTTATTGCTATGCCAAACTACAACATGTGTGGGTTTCCTGTAAGAAAATTACTTTTTTTTGTAAACATCTTGATAATCATGCACAACGAAATTTAAAACACAAAAAATTTAGCATTTTCTTGGAATTTGTGTAACTAACCGGAACTACGGCCGCTATCAATGCTAACAGACAATGCACCAGGCGCTACGTAAAGCAACTGCAGTCCTACAGCTTGTCGTTATTCTTACGAAACGAAATTCCCGTAACATCTACCATGGGCGTCAGTATATTTCGCAGTTAGATTTATTTATCAGGAGGGGGAAGGGGCTGCAAGGTCATATTAATTATTTAACGCCTTTGATGTCGGATAAAGCGCCCACTCAGAAAACTTAGTTATTTAAAACAATTATATTAGTGTTTACGAACATATTTCATCAAGGCTAAGTAGACCTGGAGGGCTCCCGTCTGGTGAGAATAGTCGACGTAATAATAGGCAAAGCACACGAGATTAACAACAAGGGCTTGTGTGTTGCCGACAGTCATGATAGCGTGATATTAAACGCGCTGATCGGCTGTATCTCGATCCTACGCCTATGGAGGCCGTCTGCATAAATAATGTCATTTCCGGCATGTGCTTGGGCGACGCAAAGCAAAGATGTGTTTCAGATACCCACGCATTTCACCAAAAAAATGTATACCAGTACAAACATACCGCATAATATTATTTGTGACCTTCAACATTTGTAAATATACTGAAGTATTAATACCTAGAGTTATTCCACGTAAAGGGTTTGGCGTCCTTTAGTGAGATTGGGTGAGGGGCAAAATCCCACATGCCCCTCCTATCCGACATCTCTGGCATCTTGCAGCATAACAGCGACTCAAAACAATGACTTCAAAGGCATTCCAGTTACTTTCTGTTCTGTTACTACTCCTTATATGGGTTACACTGGAAGTTTAAATGGATTGCGTCCGTTGTGAAACACAAGTCAAAATATTTTACGATATAAGACACGACGAATACAAAATTTCAGAACACTGCAACAAAACTGCGAGGCAATAAGGAATATATTAGTCATTAAAATATCTACAATAGACAAGAATAAATCTGGAAAAATGGTAAATGCTGAACATAAAGCAAACGTAATAATTTACTAGTTCAATGTAAACTGGTCAGGACTTTATATTATTCTCGACAGTAAATGAAAGTAATCAAAATTTATAAAGTACACATTATACAACAAAACACGCTCATAGTTAAAATCTTGACTAATAATGACAGCAAAAGATAAATAGTACTTCGACAGTAATCAAGGAAACGCTAATAAAAAACTAAAATTAGTAGTACAAAGCAGAAACAATTAAAAAAATATAAGAGAACAAAAAAACATAACAACGAAAACGAAATACTTTATATAACAATGAAAACATATATAAAAAACCGAACATACAAAATACTAAATGCAAAAGAAAAAATTATAAAAAACTTAACGTCGTTTCGGGCTCTCGACAGGTGAGATATTCGATGCACAAATAATAGCTGCATATTTAAGACGAGGCGGAAAAATCAGTGTATTTGTTTACCACCGAAGCACGTTCCTGTGCCGCTGTCACGCACGTTATTTTATCCGAGTAGCGAGATGTCGCTGAGATGACCGTCACGTCTCATTACTTTTTCCCCAGCCAGCACGAACGCTGCCGAGATTAATCGAAGGTGGTCAGGCGTCCGTTTCTCTTCCCGTCCAAAAAAAAATCACTTTTTGACCGAAGTCACATTTATTCCGACCCTACCATGTCCGCCTACCATACACGTGCCGAAGTTGAGTTACCAGCTACATTTTTGCCACCAGGTGTTCCAGAAACTGTGAGCGTTGGCCATTGTCGCCTTTCCTTCGTTTATGAAGATAGATGACTGGTCATTTGTGGTAATGGCCTACCTTATACAGTTTTCTTAAACAGTGTCACTTCAGACACTTGGTGAACGTGTTCTACCGCGAATTGACGTTAGTTTTAAACACTCCAACATTTTGAAATATTTTTTCTGCTTCTACACTTTTCCATGTATAACGCAAGAGTTAAGGGCTTAAGAATANATTACCACTCCAACATTTTGAAATATTTTTTCTGCTTCTACACTTTTCCATGTATAACGCAAGAGTTAAGGGCTTAAGAATAAAACATGCAAAATAAGGGAAATTTTGTACAAATAGCAGACCTGAGATAGATTAAGAGACCTTGATTGATGCGAATATAGTAACGTTAATTACTAAATTTAAAATTATTTCGATTATAGGGCATTGTAAAACATTATTTTGTAACGTAGAAAACACATAATATGACTTATAACTGATTGAAATAAAATTTTTGAAAGTAACATACAAGTGTGAGTTAGATATGGNGTGAAAGTAACAAACAAGTGTGAGTTAGATATGGTCATCACATGATTAAATATGTCGTGTAGAATTACTCGGGGATAATTAAGTCTGTTATCACAAAGTATTGTATACAAAAATCTATATCTGGTTACGAAACAACGAAGACCTAGAACAGTGCACAAATACATACAAGGGCTGTTCACTTAATATTAAGACTGCCGTTCGAAAGTACCGGAAACATGAATGGTCCTCCATCTACCGACAAAGTCGTACAGTTTAAGGTATCTTCGACTGCTACCTGGCATTACGTTTGTCTGATCCTAACCTATGCACGTCAGCAGCGATTTTAATGTGGTTTCAACTTGAGGCACCTCTAATATGTATGACTTTAGAAACGCGAAAAAAAGTTAAGCAATAAAGTTTTGTGTTCTGTTAACAAGACTGCTTCAGAAACACTGGAAAACTTTGTACAGCTTATGGTGAGACTACGCTATCAAGTGCTACATGTGTCCGTATATGACATCTGTTGTGACATTTTGGTTGGAAAGGACATCTCTACATTCCTCCTCCCCATTTAAGAAAAATTTGGCCTAATGCGGTTTTAATTTCCAATTGTCAAATAAACCCTTAAAGGACGACGATTAGAGCAAAAATGATGGAGCAGCATTCCTTGCTAAATTAGGAATGAATTTGCCGAAAAAATATACCATATCTTTAAACCGGGCGATACCTTTGGAATCATGGGCGGAGGAAAATTTTGAATAGTTTTTGTTCGCATGGGTACAATGGAAATGCCCTTGGGTGAAACCTTACGTCCGAAAAAGGATATTCCTTCAACAGCGAATTTAACCTTTGCTGTTTTCACAGTAGGACCAGCCTTTTGCAACCTAGTAATCACGTATTTTAGATGTTCTAAATGCTCTTCAAAACTCTGTAAGTAAACAATCAGATCATCAAAATAATGATAAAATGTAAACTTCCTATCATTGAAAATGCGATCTTAGAGACATGTGAGGGCCTGAACACCAGTTGCCAAACCAAAGAGAACCCTCTTGAATTGATATAGATTCCATGGCATACAGAAACTAGTTTCGATGATTTTGCAAGAGGAATTTTGGTGGTAGGATGAATTTAGTTCAATTGTCGTTAAGAATTTTGCCTTGCCAAACCAGTGAAATGCTGTATTAAGTCAGGTAATGGGACAGGTTCTATTTCCAACTTTTGGTTTACCTTGCGGTAATCTACTACCATCATATAATTTAGATTAGGTTTTGGAACCAAAAATGCAGGAATATCGTAACGAGACCTGAAAGGCCTAATGACTCCCTTATCCAATAGGTCAGGTATTTGCTTTCTCAAAATTTCCATTTGTGGAGGAGCCAAACGATATGTATTAATTTTTACACACTCGTTACTAAGTAATTTAATTTCATATTCCAGAAGATCTGTCAAAACTTATTCGGATGTCAAAAACCTTANACACACTCGTTACTAAGTAATTTAATTTCATATTCCAGAAGATCTGTCAAAACTTATTCGGATGTCAAAAACCTTAGGGAACCGATCACATAAACTTTCAATGGCTTCCCGTTTATTATAGTCCAAATGTTCCAACTCATTAGTAACTGGCTAGGATTCCTAATTAGGATGAATTTCAGACGATAGTTTATGTAACAGTAAATCTATTAACTGTATTTTGTTTTCAGTTGCAAAATAAAATAAAATGTGTTGTGCTTCTGAATCTTACATCAATCAACTATATATGATGAAATTTGCACCAATAATGAAATCATAACTTAAGGTTTTGCAACCAAACACTCATGAAGCAAGGTNCTATATATGATGAAATTTGCACCAATAATGAAATCATAACTTAAGGTTTTGCAACCAAACACTCATGAAGCAAGGAAAAATGTGATATTTTAAATTTTATTTTAGCACTACCCAAAATAGGTAACGGTTCTCTAGATGCTGTATAGCACTATGGTTAACTTAAACTTTTGCAGTTTGTCAAAACATTTAAGAAATATGATGGTTTGCACAGAACCAGAATCAACAAAAGCGTTAGCATTAATGGATCTTAGATTCACATCANATAGGGCATTGTAAAACATTATTTTGTAACGTAGAAAACACATAATATGACTTATAACTGATTGAAATAAAATTTTTGAAAGTAACATACAAGTGTGAGTTAGATATGGTCATCACATGATTAAATATGTCGTGTAGAATTACTCGGGGATAATTAAGTCTGTTATCACAAAGTAATGTATACAAAAATCTATATCTGGTTACGAAACAACGAAGACCTAGAACAGTGCACAAATACGTACAAGGGCTGTTCACTTAATATTAAGACTGCCGTTAGAAAGTACCGGAAACATGAATGGTCCTCCATCTACCGACAAAGTCGTACAGTTTAAGGTATCTTTGACTGCTACCTGGCATTACGTTTGTCTAATCCTAACCTATGCACGTCAGCAGCGATTTTAATGTGGTTTCAACTTGAGGCACCTCTAATATGTATGACTTTAGANATCCTAACCTATGCACGTCAGCAGCGATTTTAATGTGGTTTCAACTTGAGGCACCTCTAATATGTATGACTTTAGAAACGCGAAAAAAAGTTAAGCAATAAAGTTTTGTGTTCTGTTAACAAGACTGCTTCAGAAACACTGGAAAACTTTGTACAGCTTATGGTGAGACTACGCTATCAAGTGCTACATGTGTCCGTATATGACATCTGTTGTGACATTTTGGTTGGAAAGGACATCTCTACATTCCTCCTCCCCATTTAAGAAAAATTTGGCCTAATGCGGTTTTAATTTCCAATTGTCAAATAAACCCTTAAAGGACGACGATTAGAGCAAAAATGATGGAGCAGCATTCCTTGCTAAATTAGGAATGAATTTGCCGAAAAACTATACCATATCTTTAAACCGGGCGATACCTTTGGAATCATGGGCGGAGGAAAATTTTGAATAGTTTTTGTTCGCATGGGTACAATGGAAATGCCCTTGGGTGAAACCTTACGTCCGNGGGCGGAGGAAAATTTTGAATAGTTTTTGTTCGCATGGGTACAATGGAAATGCCCTTGGGTGAAACCTTACGTCCCAAAAAGGATATTCCTTCAACAGCGAATTTAACCTTTGCTGTTTTCACAGTAGGACCAGCCTTTTGCAACCTAGTAATCACGTATTTTAGATGTTCTAAATGCTCTTCAAAGCTCTGTAAGTAAACAATCAGATCATCAAAATAATGATAAAATGTAAACTTCCTATCATTGAAAATGCGATCTTAGAGACATGTGAGGGCCTGAACACCAGTTGCCAAACCAAAGAGAACCCTCTTGAATTGATATAGATTCCATGGCATACAGAAACTAGTTTCGATGATTTTGCAAGAGGAATTTTGGTGGTAGGATGAATTTAGTTCAATTGTCGTTAAGAATTTTGCCTTGCCAAACCAGTGAAATGCTGTATTAAGTCAGGTAATGGGACAGGTTCTATTTCCAACTTTTGGTTTACCTTGCGGTAATCTACTACCATCATATAATTTAGATTAGGTATTGGAACCAAAAATGCAGGAATATCGTAACGAGACCTGAAAGGCCTAATGACTCCCTTATCCAATAGGTCAGGTATTTGCTTTCTCAAAATTTCCATTTGTGGAGGAGCCAAACGATATGTATTAATTTTGACACACTCGTTACTAAGTAATTTAATTTCATATTCCAGAAGATCTGTCAAAACTTATTCGGATGTCAAAAACCTTAGGGAACCGATCACATAAACTTTCAATGGCTTCCCGTTTATTATAGTCCAAATGTTCCAACTCATTAGTAACTGGCTAGGATTCCTAATTAGGATGAATTTCAGACGATAGTTTATGTAAAAGTAAATCTATTAACTGTATTTTGTTTTCAGTTGCAAAATAAAATAAAATGTGTTGTGCTTCTGAATCTTACATCAATCAACTATATATGATGAAATTTGCACCAATAATGAAATCATAACTTAAGGTTTTGCAACCAAACACTCATGAAGCAAGGTAAAATGTGATATTTTGAATTTTATTTTAGCACTACCCAAAATAGGTAACAGTTCTCTAGATGCTGTATAGCACTATGGTTAACTTAAATTTTTGCAGTTTGTCAAAACGTTTAAGAAATATGATGGTTTGCACAGAACCAGAATCAACAAAAGCGTTAGCATTAATGGATCTTAGATTCACATCAACACAGGGGGTACTTAGGCTGGGCTGTACAACCCTACATTCTTAGGCAATGACACATGGCACAAGTCAAATTGTTTTTAACTAACAATAGGTTGAGCAGGACCAAAAAGAGAACTAGAGTACAAGCTAAATCCCAGAAATTTTAAAATGTGAGCAGTATACTGCGCATTTGCCAAACTTGATTCGCGTGGTGTGAGTGCTCACTTCTTGCACGCGTTTTTATTTGCCAGCAGTTTTGTGCAACATGGCCAACATTTTGCATGAGTAGCATACAGAAGGTATGCTATTCGCGGAGAGGAAGGACTAGTATCACTTGAACTAGTTTCCTATCCTTCGGTAGCTGATGCGGGTGTCACAATTTTGACTTCAGCATCTGATGATTTGGTTTTGTTTTTGAACCTATTCTGACCATTAATATGGAACACCTCAAGTTTATGATCTGCGTCTTGTATATTCTGGGAATGAATGCACATCTTATCTAGGTCAGCAAAGAAATGTGGCTTGGTGACAAACACCAACCATGAGCGCTCCTGTGATGCCACACCTTAAAGAATGGTATCAACCACTTCACTTTCAGGAAATGGGAGCCTGAGAACTGCTGCGGCTTCCCCAATAGTGTTAACATACACTGGTATTGATTCCTCGGGGTTCTGTAACCGGTTGAACATTTTCAGCTGAAGCTGAGTGCGAAGCCTAGATGGAAAAAAAGTTAATAATGTCCTCATGATAATCATTGCATGTGGCCCGACGGCCAATTGCAAGTCTAGAACGTTCACTCAGAGGACCAGCAGTGAAAGGATAAATTACTTCTTAAAGTTGTGACTCTGGTAAGGTTTGACTTTGCATGGGCTTTTAAATTACTTTTAGAAATTCCAAGAATTTAAGGACATAGAGTTAATCAGTAGCCGGAAAAGTTTGTAACATTTCTTCCAAGGGATGTGTAATTTTTCCAAAAACAGACGCAAATTTTTTGGATGGTGTGGGTAATACGGACGTGGTCATATGGATAGGATGGTCAAATATGGTACAAATGTTAAAATTTGGGGGTGAAGTGAAACGTATCCCAAAGGTGTTAAATCGACTTGTGGTACATGATATGGGAACAGAATTATCACTGGGAATATTCTGGTATGTTTTGGAAACTTGCGGGTGGAGCACTAATGTTAAACGATGCAAACTGCTCCGTTGATACCGGAGGCTCTGTGACATCACTGGGTCCACTACTAAGGGACAACAATTCAGATTTGGTAACACTTGCAAGTGAACTTTAAATTTGTATAATTATATTTTCAAGGGATTTATCTTTGATATCAATCAATTTACTAGAACAGTGATTCACTAAATTTTGTGCTGGCCTACGAAGATGCGTCAAAAGCGTTTTCAATCTCGGGAAAGAGTAGCCACCAGCATCATCCTCCATATTATCAAAAATCTCCGGAATGGCTACCAACTTAGCTGCACAGCAGCTGCATTCAGATTCGACATCAAGTTCAGTGAAATTACTTTTAAAGTCACACGCAACATTTGCCTGAAGGGCAGCACGCAATATTTGCGAAGAGCAGCTACAGTATCTTCTGGTGCGTGTACACCCCTTAAGTACACTCATTTAACACCTCATTTAAAAGACAGAATTCTGGAACAATAGCTAAAGTCATGATTAACTAGATTAGGTACACTGAAAGTACCACGACCTAGTCAAATTTACCTAATCAAATTCTTGTACACAAACTTACAGTAACAAGAAAAACAATACATTAACTGGTAAACAAAAACACTTAAATCCCTTAACAAAACTACATTAAAATAAACAGTTGCCATCCTGCCACCAACATCCACATGGGAAGTTACAAAATGAGGGGGCCAGAACCTACCCAGCAAAACCTCGGTTTACACCAAAACGCACACTCTGGTACCACTTATACGCCGCCCTTTCTTGATAGAACCACAGGAACTAGCTACACACTATGATAGCCTTCTTGTATGGCTGCAATTGGTCACAAAGGAAACAGGGTGCACGTTAATCGAAAAGTTTGCGCGTAAAGAGGTTGGCAACAATAGGCATGATCAGCAATATGAGGCCGAGCTGAAACGCCTCTTTCCCAATCCCTTTACAAATTTAATACTGAGATAAATTCCAAAAGTTTCTTCGCTATAGAAAAATGTGTGGATAAAAATTAATTTTTCAGAAATTTTAGTTTTTTCAAGATAACTTATAAGTGCATGAATCTTAATTAAAAAGAAGAATTTTTCTCGGTCACCACCTTCCAAAAGACTCTCAATGTCAGATAATATCAGTATCAGTTGAATATTACAGTAACCACTTCGTTACAAAACCAACACGATAAAAAAAGTTAGGCAACATGATGTGACGTTAAATAAATTTATACAACTGTTGTTGTTGGGTTTGCTTTGGCCTTTCGTATTTTAGGGTACCCCTTGACAAAAACAAAATATCTGACACTAATTATCTATTTTTATCAGATAAAAGGTTTGAGTAGGTTTTAGTCCCAAATCACTTTCTGAATGTTAGTTTTCAGTTTTCAGTTCTTAACACAACAATTTGATGAGGCGTTCCATCCCAATAATGCAATAAAGATAATCAGAAAAATCATAATTATTTTGCCGACATTCTGCCGAAAGCGATTACTGGTGATTCCAGAAGGGAAGCAAGACGGGGAATGCCTCCTTTACCGCCAGAAATGGAAATTAGTAAGTTGACATCACAAGAATCATGTCATCACTAAAATTGAACCGCTAAAACAACAAAATTTCGACAAGTTAGAGCACAAATACAAATGCTTCAATATTCCTAATATTTATAACATGAAATTCACTTACCTTGAACGGTAATACAATATGATTAACTCATATTGTGCGGATTTGAGAACATACGAATAAATTACGTTACATAACACCATTATCGAGTGTTTCAGAAGAAAGAAAGCGGGTGCTTTCTGCACAAGTCCAAAGGAGCTCGCAATATATTTGGACGAATCGATAAATCGATAGCAACCAGCATATACAACATTTATTTAGGCACACTTCCAAGTACACATATGTCGGAAAGATAAAAATTAATTTTTGAAAATCGTAATTCTCTATTATATTTTACAAAAAAAATCTTTATAAATTTATCTTAATTGTAAAGGACTTTGAAAACAGTACACACGTAGATGATATAGTTACCAATATTACTGCCAATATAACTGTCAGAGTAACAAACAAATAGTTACCTACAGTTTTAAACCATTACATTTGCTTTATTATTTGAATTCTTTGATTCTTTAACTTACTGTAATTGTAAGCTACAATTTAATGAACGAGGAATTGAAAAGAGGTAAGCTTTGCTATAAATGAGTTTAATAAATGTCCCCACACAAGGATCAAACAAACGATAACAAAAAAAAAGAACAATTTCCACGAAGTGGCACAGCATGTCATAGAGTTCAGCCATATAGAACTGTTCCATGTTGGGTNAAAAAAAAGAACAATTTCCACGAAGTGGCACAGCATGTCATAGAGTTCAGCCATATAGAACTGTTCCATGTTGGGTTGAGGCGTTAGTCACACGGAGCTGTTGGTCTTCGTTACCTTCTCAATCGTTGGAAACGATGTGCNTCCATGTTGGGTTGAGGCGTTAGTCACACGGAGCTGTTGGTCTTCGTTACCTTCTCAATCGTTGGAAACGATGTGTGGAAGACCTTGGCAAATAATGCAATGGATGTTAGTTGTAAGTATGTAATTTACAGGCATGTTACTGCATGATGAGTAATGCCAAATATATAATTGATAATTAAAAATGTATATATGGGTTTTCTGGAGAATGGTTGATGTTAAGTGCTTAAGGAAATTTTAAAGTATAAATAAATTGCTTCTAATTGCATATATTAAGAACTTAAATTCTAGGAATTATTCAAAAAGGAACTTAATTATTCATTTAAAATAAACTTTTAGATGCTACATGCAGTAAAATCCATTACATTAATAAGAAAATCTTTGACTACAGGTACCATTTTATGTAGCATAATACATTTGATTCAAAGTTGCGCTTGTTCAATAAAATTAATTAATTTATGGAGAATGCATTTCATCATTTCTTGAATGTATATGAGAATGTTTTAAGGGGGCCAGGTAATTATTTTCAAAATCATACNTAAGGGGGCCAGGTAATTATTTTCAAAATCATACCCATATATATATATACAAGGTTCATTTGCTTTATATACAAAACCATGAAACAAATTTATTTCAAGTTAACTACGAAAATTTAAAGTATTTAAACAGAGAGCCGTTTTGTAAGACAGCACAAATGTGAATAAATATTTTATTCCATATNCTAGGAATTATTCAAAAAGGAACTTAATTATTCATTTAAAATAAACTTTTAGATGCTACATGCAGTAAAATCCATCACATTAATAAGAAAATCTTTGACTACAGGTACCATTTTATGTAGCATAATACATTTGAATCAAAGTTGCGCTTGTTCAATAAAATTAATTAATTTATGGAGAATGCATTTCATCATTTCTTGAATGTATATGAGANTGCGCTTGTTCAATAAAATTAATTAATTTATGGAGAATGCATTTCATCATTTCTTGAATGTATATGAGAATGTTTGAAGGGGGCCAGGTAATTATTTTCAAAATCATACCCATATATATATACAAGGTTCATTTGCTTTATATAAAAAACCATGAAACAAATTTATTTCAAGTTAACTACGAAAATTTCAAGTATTTAAACAGAGAGCCGTTTTGTAAGACAGCACAAATGTGAATAAATATTTTATTCCATATCTCGAGAAACAAGTAAGTAACCAATTCCTTCCAAATTTATAAAACAAGTAGCAATAGGGTAAGCCACGTAAACTAACATGTTTTAAATTTGTCTGCCACTTGTTCTTCAAAATGGCAGATATATAAACCTTTATGGTTTGTGTGCTATATCTACAAAACCAGGGAACCAAACTCAACGTAACTTTGTACGTATGATGGCAGTATTTATGCATCAATTTGTAAACACCTTGTTCCACCATTTTTAAGGTAATTGCAAATTAATGCTATGATTTTATATACTCTAAGAGTTATAATTTACAGATATTTTACCCAATTATGGTGATAAGATACACTTATACATTTCATTAAAATTTATATGACTTAATGGATCACTCACATAATGTTTCAGAAAGAGCGGGCGAAAATGAAACTGGGCAAAGGAGTGACACTACGGAATGTTTTCAGATAGGTAGCGTGTAGTCCAGGAGGCCAGCGAATGTAAATATGGGCGTTAACATGTGGGCGACCAATGTAGTATGTGAGGTTCACCTATGGCCCGCAAGGTGGCTCTGTCATCTGCACCACAACACAGTTAGTACTTGTGTCAACAAAAGATGCTAAAATCATGGGATATTTGAACGTATTGGGCATATCTCGTATGCCATTGCTATCCTTGCGTTGAGGTTGATGGCCGTCACTTTTGGCAACTCTCGTGAGCCATAGACTGATATGTTAACACCGGCTCATCAATAGAGTGGTCCTGAACAATACTACCTGTCAACAGTGTACACACGCAATGCCAATAATCAACATTACCAATATGGCTTCCTGTATTTGTATTAGACATGTTTGTGTCTATATCTCTCTTCGTTGGCTTTGCGGAACACACGTTTTCGATCTCAAAAAGTTCGTGGTGCAGTTCCTATTCCAAGTTTTATTTTTGCACGCTTCCAGTAAAACATTCTGTCTTGTAAATATTTGAAGTTTATATACAATTTGCCCCAAAAGATTTCAATCAAGTTTTTTACGCTGACAGTTATATATGCCAAACATTTTCCTCCCCCAGCCCTCATCAAAATCTCAAACATTTATAAAGATAGCAGCAGCACATGATAAAATAGATTTTATGGCATGTATCAGGGATCAAAAAATTAATACTCAATTTATGCATGCAAGTAGAGCTATGGTAGGCTATTAAAAATATCAGGTAAAAGTGTGTAAGGGATTTTTTTCTTTGTGGTGTGAAAGTAAATAATGTAAGTAATAATTTTATATCTATTAAACAATTTAACAAAATTGAACCAAACCTTGTATGCTGGGAGTATCTATCAGTAGGGGTCTGAAACATATGCTCAAAATTGGTGGTCATAAATATAATTTAGATAAATTTATCATATAAAACAATTTTAAGTAAATTCAACCAATCTTTGAATTTGAATGNTTTTTTTTTTTTTTTTTTTTTTGTATTTTTGTATGATAGTGCCATATGAGAAAAAAATGCTTTTACGCAATATCTCGGAAACCAGTCAACTCATTTCCACCAAATGTTTCACACGCGTTGCATTATGGTGGACCATGTAACCTTACTGCTTCATGATTTAAGTTGTTAAAAAACTTATTTTCAAAACGATAGCCCTGTAAATATATATATTAATATGTCCTCTCCACAGATAAATTTGACTGATTAAAACCAAATTTCATGCTCCATATTCTACCTTGAAAATGGAGTGGGTTTTAAGCCAGTTACAGAAAATGGACTTCTGAAATTGAGTAACGGGTAGGGCATATTAATTTTTAAGTGTCTTACTTGTGTTGCATATATTTCTGGTTTTTCATTTTTAATAATACCGCTGTCGAAGAGATGTCAAACTCTACTTACAATGTAAACTTATAAGTATGTCATCAAAATTAATGCATCCATGTGAAGGAAAGTTAGCTTAACTAATAAGCAAACTTNAACGGGTAGGGCATATTAATTTTTAAGTGTCTTACTTGTGTTGCATATATTTCTGGTTTTTCATTTTTAATAATATCGCTGTCGAAGAGATGTCAAACTCTACTTACCATGTAAACTTATAAGTATGTCATCAAAATTAATGCATCCATGTGAAGGAAAGTTAGCTTAACTAATAAGCAAACTTNATGTAAACTTATAAGTATGTCATCAAAATTAATGCATCCATGTGAAGGAAAGTTAGCTTAACTAATAAGCAAACTTGTGTTGGTAACTTCTTATCTTTTTTTTGTTAAGGTCTTGAATGAAATCTTTACTTCCAACTCATAGCTAGTCCACGATAAGTCTCGGTTGCCGGACTGGGCCCACGTTTTATTGAATCGTTCCCGAAATTCAAATATTTTTTATAGGGGAATTATTATTTAACTACGAAATTAAAATTTACATTAGTCACTGCAGATCCGCATGATATATTATAAATACTGACAGTTTATCTTACCTTTGCTGGATTGTAGCATTAAACATTTTTTTAATATGCCAATATTCATCTTGAAAGCAATAACAGTTATTAATTTTTTCGATTATTAACAGCTGTAACACTTTCTCTTTTCTCAAGCTTCCACAGGTCATCAATGTCAGATATTTTAAATACATTTTCCTATTGAAAAAATATTAAATTTCAAGGACATCACAATATTTTAAAAAATTTAACAAATAATATTTAATTATATCTCTATATTAAATACTTTTTATTCTCTCCTTAATTTTAACCGAATAGTATCTTCTTCAAATCATCTGTTAAAAAATTTTACTAATGAAAATATATATTTCATTTACGTGATACAAATTTCAATATCTCATATTTGTAGTTATTATTTTGTTTCATTTTAAGATAATTTTTTATATATTTTCTGATTTGTGATTTGTATAACTAATGTTTTGCGAAATAGTTGGCTGTTTTTAAATGGAAAATTGCAGACCATGTTAACTATTGCTGTATATGAGAGATACTGGCATTGATATGTATTGCCAATAAATATAGCCACATCAAAATATATTCAGTAGTAAAAATTCTGTTCAAAATTTCATGTGTTAAAAATTCATTCACCAACACTTGAGGCAACAACTATATGGAGATATTTTCTTCTTTTGAGAAACGAAAGCAAGGGGAAAACGGCACGATCATAAAGTCTTNGGCAACAACTATATGGAGATATTTTCTTCTTTTGAGAAACGAAAGCAAGGGGAAAACGGCACGATCATAAAGTCTTGTAAGACATATGCCACGAAAACTGGGAACTGGCTTGTGGGACATACGTAGTTAATATCGGACTTCTTCAAGCTTTACTGACTGAAATATTGCACAACAATTCACCGCATACCAGTTGCGCAGATATTTACGCACGCAGAATATTTTAATACATAGCATATAATAATTGAGATAATTTTTTCAATGTGCGTCATGTGTTAAAAGAAGCATTTATAATTAGTTTTTTTTGATCATGAGTTTTTTTTTAAAAATACTAAGAACGTTTGAAATAGTATGTCTCAATAACTTGCATTCCAAAAACACAGCAAAGCAATTCTTGTGCCAGCAGGACGGACACCTTGATTTAAAAACATGTGCTGGATAATACGCGAACATAAATACCACATGATAAAATAATGAAAGAACACTACTGCAATAATGTCATGTGTGTAGTCGATTAACGATCTCTTACATCTGACATATTTTTATGTGCAGCACAAGAAACCATTTGTAGTAATATGCATTGCCATAGAATAATAACGAGTAAAATACACTCCAAAATGTTTTTGTACTTCTATTGGAAATTCAGTTGCCAAGAGACCCTTCGTTACTATAAACAGTTTTTTTGTAAAATCTGCAAAACATATATTTGTAAAATTACAAAATATAGCCTTGTATTACCACTTGCATTATTCAGAAGTGTACATAATTTTTTTTCGTCTCGAAAACAAATGTGATAAATTAATAACAGATAGTAACTAAAAAAATACTTCAAAATATAATTTACGAAAAAAAATTGCAATTCGCCAATGCGGAGACTAGAGCCCACACCGTTTGTACAAATAGCCCACGCCCTTCACCCATGGCTAACTTGACTTACGTATATATAACTTACTTTAGTTTCAAATAAAATGCAATTTCCTGCGAAATACAAAGGAAATTATTTGATTTAGAAGAATACATTTATTTCATCTTAAGAGTTATGATGTTTAGTTGAGAGGTTTGAACGGTTCTTAACAAAGATGTCATTAGAGCCGATTTAAGATATTTGTCTAGCTAGGAAGCATTAACAGTCAATAAGTAATGCGGTCACGTTTTTTGAATTTGGCATTTCATTATGATTATTTGAGATGTTTTAAGAAAATTACGTTATTCAAACTTCCAGTACATTTCTTTTTGCACACAACTACACTTTACATTACCCATACTCTTTTCCCAAAGAGCAATATACGGCTTTACGTTGTTGAGTGTCCGCCATTTTGCTAAAGCTCGTGGATACGGGTCAGTATAGTACAAACATTTATTGAGTTATATTGCAAACACGGCCTTTGTACTTTTGCAAACGAGGAGTTTTACAAGAGAAATCTTTGTATAGTAAAAAGCATTTACAAACAGATTTTCAGTAAAATTACAACAATTTTTTATTCCTTTTCTGAGAAATAAAAAATGAAAAAAATTTTATGATTATTTCAATTAACGTAAACCTACACGATCATAGAAACACTGCTGTTGCGCTATAAATCATTCATGACATCACGCCCAACTGGTCACAACTGTCGGCTTGTTACGCTAATCTCAACTTAATATAGGTAATCAGAAACATCTGTCGCTAACTAGTGCTGTCGACCCAAAATAGCCACTACCGCGGACAAATTCCAGCGTCCNACGGCTTTACGTTGTTGAGTGTCCGCCATTTTGCTAAAGCTCGTGGATACGGGTCAGTATAGTACAAACATTTCTTGAGTTATATTGCAAACACGGCCTTTGTACTTTTGCAAACGAGGAGTTTTACAAGAGAAATCTTTGTATAGTAAAAAGCATTTACAAACAGATTTTCAGTAAAATTACAACAATTTTTTATTTCTTTTCTGAGAAATAAAAAATAAATTTTTTTTTATGATTATTTCAATTAACGTAAACCTACACGATCATAGAAACACTGCTGTTGCGCTATCAATCATTCATGACATCACGCCCAACTGGTCACAACTGACGGCTTGTTACGCTAATCTCAACTTAATAGAGGTAATCAGAAACATCTGTCGCTAACTAGTGCTGTCGACCCAAAATAGCCACTACCGCGGACAAATTCCAGCGTCCGGCTGCTTCTGGGAACTGAATAAGGATCCTGAGATGTTATTATCTGCCAATCATTACAGTTTACATTGCCGCCTGAATGCGTTGTCTAGTTCTACAATTACTGCTAGATGTCACCACCACCAACAGTACAAGCGTATGCATTAGACATGGAGAGCCTTATTATTTATAGGTTGGTGTAGTTGAAGATGCATATCATGTTACGAAAGGTGTACCAGTCACAAAAGGGCAAGTTTTTAATTTGGTAAGCAAACTTATCTGCGTATTGTGCAAACGGAACCATTCCACTTTTAGGGGAGTAGTAAGAAAAACTTATTTACCTAATATAATATAAACATAATTTTATATATGGTGGTAGGAAATAAAATAATGAAAAAAGAAAAATTTATGTCACAATTTTATATTTTTGGAAAAAAATTGGGGTGGAAACCACAAAATCGGTAAATGTGCCAAAATAATTGTCGTGAAACTAACAAAATAATATTATGAAACAATTCGTCGTGTTATGAAGAAAAATGATTTTAGACAACATTTTTTACATACGCATTTAATAAATTTAAATTCTGATAAAACTAAGAAAGTATTGCTTTTATTTGTTTTATTAAAGAATTTAAACACAGTAAAATTGTTACATATTTTAAAGCAATTAGTTTTGAANAGTTTTTAATTTGGTAAGCAAACTTATCTGCGTATTGTGCAAACGGAACCATTCCACTTTTAGGGGAGTAGTAAGCAAAACTTATTTACCTAATATAATATAAACATCATTTTATATATGGTGGTAGGAAATAAAATAATGAAAAAAAAAAATTTATGTCACAATTTTATATTTTTGCAAAAAAATGGGGTGGAAACAACAAAATCGGTAAATGTGCCAAAATAATTGTCGTGAAATTAACAAAATAATATTATGAAACAATTCGTCGTGTTATGAAGAAAAATGATTTTAGACAAAATTTTTTACATACGCATTTAATAAATTTAAATTCTGATAAAACTAAGAAAATATTGCTTTTATTTGTTTTATTAAAGAATTTAAACACAGTAAAATTGTTACATATTTTAAAGCAATTAGTTTTGAATGGGTACTTATATTGCGGTTTCTTCGTACGTTAATTTTAGAAACATTTTCAACAATTTTTAATTATATAATCCACGCATTGTATAAACTATTGCTGTATGCGATGGTTCTGTTAACCTGTATGTACAAATTGAAGAGTCTAATTGACTCATTTACTAACCCATCAACGCATAGCCCAAACAGCTGGGCGCAGAGGATTGAAATTAACGGATGGCTTACAATTATAGTGAAAGCGCCCACAGTGGAAGGATTTTTTCAAATTTGATCCCTTAGAGTGTGAAAAGGGACAAAAGCTGTTTTTGAGGACTCCTTAATAGCTCATTTATTCGATAAAATATCGCCGGGCACTTAAATTCAAAAGGTGGCCTATACAAATACAAAACATAATTCAAGGATATTTTGGAACTTAACTACTAAGAGTGTCAAAAGGGTTGAAATGTGATCTCGACGACTTCTTCAAAACACCTACATACGGCCGAGATGTATTTTTCGCATCTGAGGCCTGCATATTAATAGGGGCGACAAAAGCACGCGCGCCCATTCTCCAATCGCTTATACGCACAAGGCGCTGAGCCGGTGTGCTGTGCTTCTCTGTTAGCCTTTTCTCAGAATATTAGGTACGATACAATAGGAATTTATTGCAAACGATGAAGGCCCACAGATTATAATACGACTGTGACGTTTTTCTCCTACTTCTAAGAAAACTGCGCAGGTAAGATCTAAAAATGCTAGTTTTAGACATTTACACGTTCTTTTTCTCTTAGAATACGCTTCCTATTATAAAATCGATCCTGTATGGGCCTAGAAAATTGGATTTTGGTATTTTCTGATCAAGTCGTATTTCTTTTTATTTATTTTTCTGGGATACGTATAAAAACGCAAACTACGAAAGCACATAGAATATGTTCTAACTACTAAATTTTAAATAGCGCATTTACGAAATAATATATCTTTACTGTCTTTACTTCAAAATGCTGCCTATTTATATGCCTAAAATTGATTTAAGGATCATAAGAGATTCAACTTCTTTGAGGGTGAAAAGGGTTAAATTGTATGTTCGAAGAAAATACCTAGATATCTCAATGATATATCGTTGTGCTCTTTGCGTCAAACATTTTTCTATATGAATACCTAAAACGTATATCAGGACTNGGCCCACAGATTATAATACGACTGTGACGTTTTTCTCCTACTTCTAAGAAAACTGCGCAGGTAAGATCTAAAAATGCTAGTTTTAGCCATTTTCACGTTCTTTTCTCTTAGAATAGGCTTCCTATTATAAAATCGATCCTGTATGGGCCTAGAAAATTGGATTTTGGTATTTTCTGATCAAGTCGTATTTCTTTTTATTTATTTTTCTGGGATACGTATAAAAACGCAAACAACGAAAGCACATAGAATATGTTCTAACTACTAAATTTTAAATAGCGCATTTACGAAATAATATATCTTTACTGTCTTTGCTTCAAAATGCTGCCTATTTATATGCCTAAAATTGATTTAAGGATCATAAGAGATTCAACTTCTTTGAGGGTGAAAAGGGTTAAATTGTATGTTCGAAGAAAATACCTAGATATCTCAATGATATATCGTTGTGCTCTTTGCGTCAAACATTTTTCTATATGAATACCTAAAACGTATATCAGGACTTGTCTAAAAGTCAAATCCCTAAGAAATTTTTTCTTACCTGTAACATTACATATCTCTATGTTTTGTAAATATTTATGAAACTATTAATATATGACTACAAATTCAAATTTATCTTACTGAAAAATAAAGTTTAATTTCCTTTACTTTCGCAGGGAAAAAATGGGACAACAGAGTAGGTACAATAATTAAATATCTTACTTTCTTAGTCTGCGGGGTAAGTGAAATATACCACACTAATGTTCATTTACTTATGACGTTCTATATACGTGGTTTAATAATATTTTACACCTCCGTTAATAATTGCATACGTTATTTGCTATGAAGTGGTCTTTCTAGCTACACAGTAACGAACTTTGAGTTCCGACATTTAATTGGCTTCGTAAACCGCCAATATGTCTCTCAGAAATGCGTGTGAAAACAAAGGCAAGGTAAATTTTTTGNGAAAAAATGGGACAACAGAGTAGGTACAATAATTAAATATCTTACTTTCTTAGTCTGCGGGGTAAGTGAAATATACCACACTAATGTTCATTTACTTATGACGTTCTATATACGTGATTTAATAATATTTTACACCTCCGTTAATAATTGCATACGTTATTTGCTATGAAGTGGTCTTTCTAGCTACACAGTAACGAACTTTGAGTTCCAACATTTAATTGGCTTCGTAAACCGCCAATATGTCTCTCAGAAATGCGTGTGAAAACAAAGGCAAGGTAAATTTTTTGTATTTTGTTTTCCAAAAAATTGTATATTACGTAACTTGAATATACTCCGATAGCATTTCAAAGAGTAATACTCAGAAGAGAGAAATAAGTCGTACATAAAATTGAGAACTTGATATTATATTTTTGAAAATTCACGTACAATGAGACATTTGCATGGCCCTTAAATCCGAATAAGTTCATTACGACAAAATAAAAAGTTTTTATACTTAGTCCATATAAGTCAAATATATCACTTCTGGTATGGTAGCATAGAGCATATTTTGAAGTGATAGATTTTGCTTTACAAATTTACACTTCTGATCAGGTAAATTAATAAGAAGATGAAAATTACGTGCCAGTGTCTATAAGGTTGTCGTGTAACGCCTTTTGAGAAGAAGCCTCTCTGACCCCCTTCGCGAGCGCCTACCAGTTGGCACGTGTCACGAGGCAGGTGAACAGGTGAACATTAAGGGGTCAGCCAAATCGGGACGCAAGACGCGAAACGCGAAACGCAGGGCAGAGNGTAGAGCATATTTTGAAGTGTTAGATTTTGCTTTACAAATTTACACTTCTGATCAGGTAAATTAATAAGAAGATGAAAATTACGTGCCAGTGTCTATAAGGTTGTCGTGTAACGCCTTTTGAGAAGAAGCCTCTCTGACCCCCTTCGCGAGCGCCTACCAGTTGACACGTGTCACTAGGCAGGTGAACAGGTGAACATTAAGGGGTCAGCCAAATCGGGACGCAAGACGCGAAACGCGAAACGCAGGGCAGANAGGCAGGTGAACAGGTGAACATTAAGGGGTCAGCCAAATCGGGACGCAAGACGCGAAACGCGAAACGCAGGGCAGAGTCAGAGACAGTTACCAGAGTCACGTCGAAAGAGTAGTTTGACCACGTCGGGACGCGAGTTAGCCAGCCAGTTACCACATAAGTTAGTCAGTTTCCAGCCAGTAAGTTGCAACGCACCGAGAAGGCGTAGTCGAGTGGTGAACTTCACCGAGAAGTGCCATGTCGAGCTAGTGGGACTGTCCAGTGTAACCCGGATCCGCGAAGGACGGGTGGGACCCACACGCCCACGTGGGGTCCCTCGCTGGGACGTGGTGGAGTAGTAAACAGTCCGTTACTACCCTACGCCGAGAACGGCAGCGAGTGGTGAGCCCCAACGAGGGGCGCCAGCTCAAGAGGAAGCCAGCTGCGTGCAACAAACTAACCACAGAGGGCCGTTACCGGGGCCACCCAGCTCACCAGACCCATCAACTGCCGGAACAACTACCACGCAACATGTGCAGATAAGTAACCCCGACGTCACTCANTCACCAGACCCATCAACTGCCGGAACAACTACCACGCAACATGTGCAGATAAGTAACCCCGACGTCACTCAGGGAACTGTCCTGACACCTAATGCCCCTACAGCGTCAGAAACGTAACCAGAACATTGAACATTGTAACCAGCCCTTCAGGCNTGTCCTGACACCTAATGCCCCTACAGCGTCAGAAACGTAACCAGAACATTGAACATTGTAACCAGCCCTTCAGGCCTGGAACTCGCAGGGCGTTAATGTGCGAGAAAATCCTCGGTAGCAAGGATGTGTAAATAATCGCAACAGTGCCGGGAATGTATAAGTAAAGTTCCGTTGAATAAGCATGTTCCAGGCTATGAAGGCGTGATGAAGTCATTGTGTGATTTACCCTCAAACCCCAGGCACCCTGTAGTCTGTGCCACTAAACATTAACAAAAGACGCTACGAACTTTTAATGAGTTAATTGGCTCCCCCAACCAAATAGCGTCAATGTTTATAAATGAAGTAAACGGGTAGAGTTTACTGTAAGTATATCAGTCAAAAATATAATATCGTGAACATTTCAGTTCTTATTTCAGCTCGATAAATGTTTTCCGGGGTCGATAGCCGGATTACTGTGTTTCAGGACAAACTGCAATGTATCTTTGAGAATCCGGCAATTAGCGAGTCACGCATAGAAGGAGAAAAAGAAGGGACAGAAGTTATACACATGAAAATAACGACTTTTTTAATTCCAGCTGGCGCGGCGGAACTCCTTTCGGATGTTTTGCTCACTAGCGAAACTAGATTTATTTTTAACTGTGTCACGCGCGAAACGGTCCTGCGCGGATCCGGCGTTAATTGGTATTTTTTCCCGAAGCGCCGAAGGGGCGGAATTAAAAATGTACGTGTACGGTGTTAGAAGAAGAGGGGAGGGATTGTTGTAGAAACGCCAACAGTGTCCGGCGACACAACTGGCCTGGTCGTGAGCGAGCTGTCGAAGATTAGGAGCGCCACCGTCGCGGTGTATTAATTTCGCATAAAGTAGTTTTTTTTTTATTAAGGGTTCCTTACATTGGTTTGCATAACAATCAGTGTTGTGTAATATGAAATTCGCCTAAAATAGTTTTGCCTACAGCTGTTTAGCCAAAACCGCTTTCCTACAGGAATTTTGCTTCGTAGGCGGTTTGGTTTGCCTTCAGGCATCTTGACTAACAAGCGTTTTGCCTANGCTTTCCTACAGGAATTTTGCTTCGTAGGCGGTTTGGTTTGCCTTCAGGCATCTTGACTAACAAGCGTTTTGCCTAACATATAATTTGCTTAAAAAAGTTTCTTATAAAGGCTTTTAGACACAATTTCAGGTACGTCTACTTTTGTTAAAATTTTTGTTCCCGTCATCTTACAAGTGTTTTGCCTACGAGGCGTATTGACTACAAGCTTTTTTGACTAATGGGTGCTTTAACTAAAAGATATTTTGATTGACAGGAGTTTCTCATAACAGACGTTTCTGGAACAGGTNTTGACTAATGGGTGCTTTAACTAAAAGATATTTTGATTGACAGGAGTTTCTCATAACAGACGTTTCTGGAACAGGCTTTTTGCATAAAGGCGTTAAGCCTAAATGTTAGACAAAATGCTGGGCCCCCGTTACCACCGACCACAAGGTTGCGGGATTGAATTCCGGCCAAGCAGTTTTTACATGTACGTTCAGGCGCTTATTACGAAATATACTATTAAAATAACTTTGCAGCAGTGAGATATTTTCTTTGCTATTCTGAAGTTCAGTTTACTGTCCTGACACAAGTANTTGACTAATGGGTGCTTTAACTAAAAGATATTTTGATTGACAGGAGTTTCTCATAACAGACGTTTCTGGAACAGGTTTTTTGCATAAAGGCGTTAAGCCTAAATGTTAGACAAAATGCTGGGCCCCCGTTACCACCGACCACAAGGTTGCGGGATTGAATTCCGGCCAAGCAGTTTTTACATGTACGTTCAGGCGCTTATTACGAAATATGCTATTAAAATAACTTTGCAGCAGTGAGATATTTTCTTTGCTATTCTGAAGTTCAGTTTACTGTCCTGACACAAGTAGTTGTGTAACCGCTTCCACTTGCTTGGGGATACATTGTGCACCAAACCTTTTAATTTAATGTTACACATGGTTCCTTTTGTGTATGAGAGAATCAGACAAATGCGCCATGAGGTGTGCTGGGGGCAACAAGATCAATAACGGTAGTTATTTGGCTTGCTGCTTGATGGCGCCACGAGCAAACGGAAGTAATTTTAAAGTTACTTTGTCTCGTACCTAGACTTAGCTACAGGAACGAAAAGTAAATAAAGTTTTCGCGATGTCATTTCCTCTACAGGATAGAAGGACAACGGCGACCATCTGGCACAGATGAAACCAGACACAAGCGGTGCATGGTATGCGGGGTCCACGTCACTGCTGGATAACGTAAAGGGCAACTGTTAAGTTCTTGAGTGTAGGAAAATTTTCGTTCGTGGTAAGTATTACACCTGGCCATCCTATCTCAATCAAGTGCTGCGTGTAGCACTTACGTGTTAACGGCCGCACTTGTGTAACACTTACAACTTAGGACATTTAAGGGACTAAAATATTTATTCATGTTTTCAAAATACTAATTGGTTTTCTTGTTGCTATAAGTAATAATATCATGAAAAACTATAACAATGAAGGAAAATTACATTTTAAACTTTAACAAAACCAGCTATATAAATGTTTAATTTTAATGTAATTTTTTTTAAGCATTTCTCAAAATTCAGCAAGATTAATATGCTACGATGTAGTTCAAAACGTTAATCCCGGTAATTAAAAATGTCATTAAATACATTTCTTGAACATCTGTTAGACAGTTCGCCCATATTTAAATTTAACTTTGAAATCAAATTTTAATCCAAATGGGCATAAGTTGAACCCTCCTCATAGGTGACGCAAGTGTCAGATTACAACGAGGTTGTAACATATCACAGTAGCTTCAATAAACACTTTACCAGAATCCAAAGTTTGTGTTAAGTTGAAAAAGTAATATTAAATAAATATAGTTGAATAAAAATTGTAGTTAACTCTTTGTAAAAAAATTCAGCAAAATGACGAAGAGGTATAGGTAAAAATTGCCCTAAAATCTATTTAAACTTACCAATCTTCCGTTTTGACAGCACATGTTTTTTTATAAAATTTCAGACCTTCTTTCATTTCACTTCCCGTCAATTTAATATAATGCACTTTATTGGCAGATTATGAAGTGGAATCACTAAAGCAAAAAGTTTACTTTGTTCATGCAGTTGATAAGCAGTGTGTAAATTATAAAATATTTATAAAAGTTTCAATTAATTTGTTTTACAGCGGAACTTGAATTCGAACCAAAATAGTTCAGACGTGTTTTGTAATCACTCACCTAACTCGATTCTTTTCTCTTAAGAGTGCTTGTCACCGAACATTAATTATTGTATGTTTGTGCGAAATACTATTCGAACATGTGGAAGGTACTCACAAGAACTATTTCCTATCATTAAAAAAAAACTGAAATTTTTGGCGCAATGGCATGTCAAAGCCGCAGTTGTAGTGTTTTCGTATAATTCACACTGCAATGGGGTGATGGTAAAGTGGCCACTTTTCAAAACTCTGATACATTTGTAATATCAAAATTATCACTGCCATTTGCCTTTCAGCTGGTGTTTACATCATCAGTTGGCTTATATATTCACTGCATGTTCATTAAAAAAACTACGAAAAGTAATAAATATTGCCATTAGCACTATTAACACTTACATGTTAATTTCAGTACAAAATATTGATTTCTGAATATTGTCTAATGTTCAAGATTCTTTTTCTGTTTGATTAAAATTTATGCCCTTAATTGTGACCGCCACTCCCGAGGTCTTAAGAAATATATGGTTGTTTATGTTTACAAAAGAATAACAGAAGAGTTATACATTATTCTTTTTGCCGTTGAAAAAAAAACGCCAAGACGTTTCGAACATTTCCCTTAAAAATGTGAAAATTGAAACGCTCATTACTTATACATACGTGCAATGCCATAAGAAAGGCACGATTTGAGAAAATACTGTGTATTCACGACTTCTTAAAGAAGATAATGTGCCTTAAAAAATCATTAAATGATATAATATATAAGTTTTACATTTACCAATAGAATCACAAAGAATAAATACCACACAAATCAATATTTCATTCAATACTACGCACAAACAAATGGCGGTCGATGTTACTACGTTACGAGTAACGAACTTTATTGTCAGAACACTCAATAGCTAAACAGAATAAATTACAATTTTAACAACATATTTCCACAGTATTATTTGACACTCGACGCAAGTTTTGTGAAAATTCGTCTAGCCACGCAGTTTCAAATGCACACTGCACAGAATTTGTTAAGTCCTGCTGCTTTGCTTAGTGAAAAAATATTAGTTTTTGCTCATAAAATTAAAATGACTTTACTGATATGAAAGTAACTTCACCATAATAAGAAAAACGTGATACGTAGCTGATGACAATATGTGAGTATTTCATAAAACTATATCCACACATTTAATGCGGAATCATATTTTGACCCAAATTACTTGCCTTGAAGTTAAGCCGTGGAGGCTAGTACTTACTGTTTGATATATCGGCTCATACAAAATAAACCGTTGGGTCAGATTGTTTTAACGTATTTATAACACCCAAAGAATATTTCACGTTCAGTTCAAAACATCTTAATGGCATGATTGTATGAAAACGAGAGACAGTGCCAAGTTATTAACTTGTAAATTGGGAATTGCTTAAAGAATAAATGACACACACAATCAAAATCGCAGTAGAGAACACAAATAAAAAACAATTCCAAAATTTCTTTTAGTTGATTTAAGGTTGAAAATTTATAGATACTTAAATTGCGTGAAATAGAACATTTTACAGGTATGCGTGGTTTTAAGAACTTCTGGGGCAAAAACCATGCGGATATGCAGCATAAATCAATAACAAAAATGACACTTCCCTTCACTCAAAACATGTACAAAAATTGTTTATTTATGGCGTTAATTAAAGATCTCTATCAGAATTAACAAACTGGTGCTTATACTACTTTGGTTGTTGACCATTTCTTTGCTGCCACACAAGCGCGGACCAAAAAAATATTTAAAAAAGTAGAAGGATTTGGTAGGTCAATCAACAAGGGTTGGGGGATAAGGAACTGAAAATCAGCCGTTATCTTGGATTTCCGATATTTTGTGAGGTTTATGACATTGAGCCATCTTGTTTCCAGTCACCATATTGTTTCCGCCCACCATTTCGTTTTTCCATCCGCAATTTTGTTTTCTTCCTTTTTCTCTAAAAATTCGCAATTTTAACTTTAATATGCACTTTTTCCCCCTTGATTTTCTCGTCTTTTCCTCGAAACGTCTAAAATTTATCCTCTATAGTAGCAGATGTTTCTCGTAAATAAATGTTTAGGTTTCCTGTCACTATAATGTCATGTCCGCCAAATTGACAGCTCCCAAAAAAAACATCCCTATCATGTTGAGCTGCTAAATTAATAGCCTTATTTAGCTAATGTTAGTAGTGCTCCTCAATTAGCCTGAGTGACTCCATTTCGGGCCTGTCTATATAGTAGAGCACGTCATCACATAATGCCTCCATCCATACATAGCTATAGCATATCTCTTCATAGTAGAGCACGACATCATGCCTCCATCTATACATAGCTATAGCATATCTCTTCATAGTAGAGCACGACATAATGCCTCCATTCATACATAGATTTAGCATATCTCTTTATAGTAGAGCACGACATCATGCCTCCATCCATATATTGCAATATTTCATTTTGAAATCGATAGGCTATAAAAATTTAAATATTATATTTTATACAGTTACTAAGTAATATTATATTTCACTTCTAGAATTAACATATATAAACGTATCAAGTAAAATGTTTAGAGATAGGAATTTTTAATGATAATAAGATTATGATGTCAAAATCACCAATTTGGTAAACATAATTTTATAAAATAAAATTTATGTATTTAATTTGATATATTACATTTAACTTTTACAAACAAGTGTTTCGAGTTAAGCGTCCACAGTTTCGTATTTTTTAGAAAGATAGGAGTATCTTATCATAAAATATTGCTTCGTGACTACGACCAGCGCCATATTGGATTTCATANTCATTTCCTCTACAGGATAGAAGGACAACGGCGACCATCTGGCACAGATGAAACCAGACACAAGCGGTGCATGGTCTGCGGGGTTCCACGTCACTGCTGGATAACGTAAAGGGCAACTGTTAAGTTCTTGAGTGTAGGGAAATTTTTGTTCGTGGTAAGTATCACACCTGGCCATCCTATATCAATCAAGTGCTGCGTGTAGCACTTACGTGTTAACGGCCGCACTTGTGTAACACTTACAACTTAGGACATTTAAGGGACTAAAATATTTATTCATGTTTTCAAAATACTAATTGGTTTTCTTGTTGCTATAAGTAATAATATCATGAAAAACAATAGCAATGAAGGAAAATTACATTTTAAACTTTAACAAAATCAGCTATATAAATGTTTAATTTTAATGTAATTTTTTTAAAGCATTTCTCAAAATTCAGCAAGATTAATATGCTACGATGTAGTTCAAAACGTTAATCCCGGTAATTTGAATGTCATTAAATACATTTCTTGAACATCTGTTAGACAGTTCGCCCATATTTAAATTTAACTTTGAAATCAAATTTTAATTCAAATGGGC
Organism: Clitarchus hookeri; assembly: GCA_002778355.1. Classification (NCBI taxonomy): domain Eukaryota; kingdom Metazoa; phylum Arthropoda; class Insecta; order Phasmatodea; family Phasmatidae; genus Clitarchus; species Clitarchus hookeri. The sequence continues at coordinate 71,752 of NQII01007224.1, forward strand.
ATAAGTTGAACCCTCCTCATAGGTGACGCAAGTGTCAGATTACAACGAGGTTGTTACATATCACAGTAGCTTTAATAAACACTTTACCAGAATCCAAAGTTTGTGTTAAGTTGAAAAAGTAATATTAAATAAATATAGTTGAATAAAAATTGTAGTTAACTCTTTGTAAAAAAATTCAGCAAAATGACGAAGAGGTATAGGTAAAAATTGCCCTAAAATCTATTTAAACTTACCAATCTTCCGTTTTGACAGCACGTGTTTTTTTATAAAATTTCAGACCTTCTTTCATTTCACTTCCCGTCAATTGAATATAATGCACTTTATTGGCAGATTATGAAGTGGAACCACTAAAGCAAAAAGTTTACTTTGTTCATGCAGTTGATAATAAGTGTGTAAATTATAAAATATTTATAAAAGTTTAAATTAATTTGTTTTACAGCGGAACTTGAATTCGAACCAAAAATAGTTCAGACGTGTTTTGTAATCACTCACCTAACTCGATTCTTTTCTCTTAAGAGTGCTTGTCACCGAACATTAATTATTGTATGTTTGTGCGAAATACTATTCGAACATGTGGAAGTTACTCACAAGAACTATTTCCTATCATTAAAAAAAAAAACGGAATTTTTTGGCGCAATGGCATGTCAAAACCGCAGTTGTAGTGTTTTCGTATACTTCACACTGCAATGGGGTAACATCTGTTGATGGTAAAGTGGCCACTTTTCAAAACTCTGATACATTTGTAATATCAAAATTATCACTGCCATTTGCCTTTCAGCTGGTGTTTACATCATCAGTTGGCTTATATATTCACTGCATGTTCATTAAAAAAACTACGAAAAGTAATAAATATTGCCATTAGCACTATTAACACTTACATGTTAATTTCAGTACAAAATATTGATTTCTGAATATTGTCTAATGTTCAAGATTCTTTTTCTGTTTGATTAAAATTAGTGCCCTTAATTGTGACCGCCACTCCCGAGGTCTTAAGAAATATATGGTTGTTTATGTTTACAAACGAATAACAGAAGAGTTAAACATTATTCTTTTTGCCGTTGAAAAAAAAACGCCAAGACGTTTCGAACATTTCCCTTAAAAATGTGAAAATTGAAACGCTCATTACTTATACATACGTGCAATGCCATAAGAAAGCACGATTTGAGAAAATACTGTGTATTCACGACTTCTTAAAGAAGATAATGTGCCTCAAAAATCATTAAATTATATAATATATAGGTTTTACATTTACCAATAGAATCACAAAGAATAAATACCACACAAATCAATATTTCATTCAATACTACGCACAAACAAATGGCGGTCGATGTTACTACGTTACGAGTAACGAACTTTATTGTCAGAACACTCAATAGCTAAACAGAATTAATTACAATTTTAACAACATATTTCCACAGTAATATTTGACACTCGACGCAAGTTTTGTGAAAATTCGTCTAGCCACGCAGTTTCAAATGCACACTGCACAGAATTTGTTAAGTCCTGCTGCTTTGCTTAGTGAAAAAATATTAGTTTTTGCTTATAAAATTAAAATGACTTTACTGATATGAAAGTAACTTCACCATAATAAGAAAAACGTGATACCTAGCTGATGACAATATGCGAGTTTTTCATAAAACTATATCCACACATTTAATGCGGAATCATATTTTGACCCAAATTACTTGCCTTGAAGTTAAGCCGTGGAGGCTAGTACTTACTGTTTGATATATCGGCTCATACAAAATAAACCGTTGGGTCAGATTGTTTTAACGTATTTATAACACCCAAAGAATATTTCACGTTCAGTTCAAAACATCTTAATGGCATGATTGTATGAAAACGAGAAACAGTGCCAAGTTATTAACTTGTAAATTGGGAATTGCTTAAAGAATAAATGACACACACAATCAAAATCGCAGTAGAGACCACAAATAAAAAAAAATTTCCAAAATTTCTTTTAGTTGATTTAAGGTTGAAAATTTATAGATACTTAAATTGCGTGAAATAGAACATTTTANATTTCCAAAATTTCTTTTAGTTGATTTAAGGTTGAAAATTTATAGATACTTAAATTGCGTGAAATAGAACATTTTACAGGTATGCGTGGTTTTAAGAACTTCTGGGGCAAAAACCATGCGGATATGCAGCATAAATCAATAACAAAAATGACACTTCCCTTCACTCAAAACATGTACAAAAATTGTTTATTTATGGCGTTAATTAAAGATCTCTATCAGAATTAACAAACTGGTGCTTATACTACTTTGGTTGTTGACCATTTCTTTGCTGCCACACAAGCGCGGACCAAAAAAATATTTAAAAAAGTAGAAGGATTTGGTAGGTCAATGAACAAGGGTTGGGGGATAAGGAACTGAAAATCAGCCGTTATCTTGGATTTCCGATATTTTGTGAGGTTTATGACATTGAGCCATCTTGTTTCCAGTCACCATATTGTTTCCGCCCACCATTTCGTTTTTCCATCCGCAATTTTGTTTTCTTCCTTTTTCTCTAAAAATTCGCAATTTTAACTTTAATATGCACTTTTTCCCCCTTGATTTTCTCGTCTTTTCCTCGAAACGTCTTAAATTTATCCTCTATAGTAGCAGATGTTTCTCGTAAATAAATGTTTAGGTTTCCTGTCACTATAATGTCATTNTCTTAAATTTATCCTCTATAGTAGCAGATGTTTCTCGTAAATAAATGTTTAGGTTTCCTGTCACTATAATGTCATTTCCGCCAAATTGACAGCTCCCAAAAAAACATCCCTATCATGTTGAGCTGCTACATTAATAGCCTTATTTAGCTAATTTTAGTAGTGCTCCTCAATTAGCCTGAGTGACTCCATTTCGGGCCTGTCTATATAGTAGAGCACGTCATCACATAATGCCTCCATCCATACATAGCTATAGCATATCTCTTCATAGTAGAGCACGACATCATGCCTCCATCTATACATAGCTATAGCATATCTCTTCATAGTAGAGCACGACATAATGCCTCCATTCATACATAGCTTTAGCATATCTCTTTATAGTAGAGCACGACATCATGCCTCCATCCATATATTGCAATATTTCATTTTGAAATCGATAGGCTATAAAAATTTAAATATTATATTTTATACAGTTACTAAGTAATATTATATTTCACTTCTAGAATTAACATATATAAACGTATCAAGTAAAATGTTTAGAGATAGGAATTTTCAATGATAATAATATTATGATGTCAAAATCATCGATTTGGTAAACATAATTTTATAAAATAAAATTTATGTATTTAATTTGATATATTACATTTAACTTTTACAAAGAAGTGTTTCGAGTTAAGCGTCCACAGTTTCGTATTTTTTTAGAAAGATAGGAGTATCTTATCATAAAATATTGCTTCGTGACTACGACCAGCGCCATATTGGATTTCATAAGCATTTAAATGTATTAGCAAATATACCTAGTGTTATAAATTTTCGGACTTGAAATTTTAAGTCGAATGCTAAAGTAAAAATATTATCCTTGATTATTCGCACTTTTTCGGCCCTATATTGAATTTAGTAGGCATAGGAGCGATTTTTGAATTTTAAAAATCAAATATGTAACCTTTTCGAGCCTCACGGACAACAAAGTAGTAACCTTACCACAGTCATATTTAAGTGTAGTATGTCTATATCTGACCCCCACGAACTAATAAGTATAGTTGGCCATCATTTCCGAACCGTTGAGTTATAGTCACTAAATTTAGACTATATGTACTGCTCCTAGCATTGATCAATGTTATATGGCTCATTATGCCCTAGCCCTCTTTTAAGCATAGTTGGCTGCCATTTAAAACTGTGAAATATACAGCTGCCAAATTCATATCATAGGCATCACCCCGAACATCGAAAAGGACCGCAGCATCAATTATGCCTTAACCCATCTTATAATCATAGTTCGCTATAATTTCCGAACTGTTGAAGCAATAATTATCAAATTCAAATCATATGCATCGCTTCCGATGCCGACCAGGATGGTTGTATTAGTTACGCCCTGTACCCTTGACGCTATTCCCCACCTGTGGCATACAGGATGGTTCATAGGGTCGGAGTTAATTCTTCAAGGCACAGACTAATAGGTGCCTTGAAGGTTGAGGGTATATCAATAAGAAAGTCTTTAGGTGTTTCACTTTACTGGATGAATATATTGTCTCGAGTTTAAAAAAAAAATACAGAAACACTTCCGAGGTGTGGTACTCTATTTTGGCTAACTCGGATTAACTGTGGGCAGCATCCGGATGGGGGGGGGGACTTCTCTGCATGGCGACTTGATACTTAACTCTGCTGGTGGTGCTGGTATGTTGTAGGCTGTGGATGAGATCCAGCGATGTGGCCGGCCTTTGAAAAGGCTCGAATTTGGTGCCATCTCACCTGGACTGCTGGTTCTGGGTTCGTTCTGGCGTCCTCTTTGCGATTTCTTGACCCAACTGCTTCTCTCGGTGCAGTGATAATGAACTGAAACCCGCTTCTCAAGGAAATTGGCTTATGTGGTCTCTAGCCTCCCTCTCTAAGTGTCGGGATATGTCTCTCTTGTTGGGGAGGGGGCAGGTGGTTCCCTGCAGTACAAAGCCCTTCAACCATGTGCCATGGTTCGTAAAGGTTTGGGAGGGGGGAAGTGGTAAACTTGTCCCTTGAATTTACCATCTCAGCTTATTCTTCCGCAGTTTGGCTAGAAGGATGGTACGAGTGAGGAGTATTCGTGGCCCCCACTTTCAATTGGTCAGCAGTTTTCTCAGGCGTGAAGCTAGAGGTGCTATACCTTGGCTCGGCAATTTCTCCCGCTTTCCTACGTATTTACGAAGCGCCTTCCAGGGTGCTTCGGCGATATACCAGCTCTTACTCGGCACAACCTTGATATTGTAACTGCGATCCGTTCTGGGTCTCCACGTGCCTCGTGACACGTGTCATTTGGTAGGCGCTCGCGAAGGGGGTCAGCAAGGCTTCTACTCTAAAATCCGTGACATGTCAATTTCCCCCTGGCTCTGCGAAGCTGATCAACCTTCGCCCAAATTTCGGTTTCAGTAGTACCTCTGTCTGTTGTTGTCCTTCTGTGGTTGACGGTCCGTGTTCTGTGTTATTTCGTCTCGCTGCGAGGCAGCTGTGGCCATCCTTCTCTGTCTCTCTTCCCCTCCTGATAACCAAGGACGCGCACCCTGCAGTAGTTCCTATCTAGCTAGCCTCCTGTCTGCAAGAAGGGTCTAACTAACACTCTGGCTCTGCTTACACATTTTGCTGAAGGCAGATTACTTTCCAATCTACTTTTTGAACTATCTAAACAAACACCTGGTACCACACACCTTGGACTCCGTACAGTACTTACCAANTTTCCAATCTACTTTTTGAACTATCTAAACAAACACCTGGTACCACACACCTTGGACTCCGTACAGTACTTACCAACGTTCTTACAGGGTTACAAATATCGTTACATTTTTACATAATTATACAACACTCCCTACATTGGTCTCTACACATTGTTTAAGTGTTGACAGGTATGTATTTAGTGTTATGTCAGGGCGTAGGCCTTAAAAATAAAAAAACCTCTTATCTCCCACACTTAATATATCGCTTACTTACACATGGTATTGTTTTACTCTTACGATGGCTTCACAGGCTTTGGAAAGAAAAAAAACTCTTATCTGACATTTTATACCACCTNGTATTGTTTTACTCTTACGATGGCTTCACAGGCTTTGGAAAGAAAAAAAACTCTTATCTGACATTTTATACCACCTCTTCCTTATATAGGCGGTGTTGGAAAAACAAAAGTATTTTATACACTGCGAATATACACACCATATTCTTTACATTAAACAGTTATTACACTCAGATATAGGGATCTGGCAATTTCTTTTCGGCTGCGACGTCCTGCCCTTATTCCTCGCCGCACAGATGTTCGGGCTTCTCACACATTTAAAGGTTACACAGGTAAACAAATAAAAACCCTTAGTCGCACTTCAGTTCCATGGTTATGTAGTGCACGCCGCCATACCTTTCTCTCACAGCAGGTGATATGAGAAAACCGGCATTCCCCATGTCACACAGAGTCTGTTATTGGTGTAGTCGGCTCGGTTCACGCGTTCTGTACTTGCGATGTTCCCGGTAGAAACCGGGTTCCTCTCGGCATCTGCAGATGCGCCANGGCTCGGTTCACGCGTTCTGTACTTGCGATGTTCCCGGTAGAAACCGGGTTCCTCTCGGCATCTGCAGATGCGCCAAGGTTGCACTCGCCTGGCTTCGATACCCATCAGACTAGTGGGTGTGCTTCCCCGCACTGGAACCCTGACAGTGTGCGGGAAAGAAGTCTGCGTTGCCATTCTCTCGCCAGGCGGCCCTGAAGCTGAAGCTCTGGAACTCGTCTCTGGCTCGGCTGCTGACATCCTGTACTTCCTCGCCTGTTGAATTTTGTCTCGGGTGCGTTGTTCTGCTGGTGCTGACTCATCTTGGGGTCGCACAAAGTTCTCTGTTAGTTTTGCCATACTCTCTGTTATTTAACTCGTAGTTTCTACCTCTTCATTGTTTACTTTCGGCTTCCTTTCGTTTCCTCGCCCTCCCATTCTTTGGCTGTACTCCCCCTTCTCCCGCTTGCCTGTTCCACTTCGCTCGCCCGTCCGCTTTCGCCCACTTCTTCTTCGCGCGTACATTCTCCTTCACTCGCCTGTTCGCTTTCTGTTGTATCATCTGGCGCCTGCAAATTTCCAGTCCGATAAGTGGCTGTGGTTTTGAGCTCCTTTATTGGCAGGTGCAGTGGCCCGTGCGCCTTTGAGACAGTGAGATATTGCGGAGTGGCAATGGCCACCTTATCGTTTTGACCCCCTATCCCTGCGTCCTGGCTCGCCGTTCGGTGACCTAGTGACCCACTGCGGGATTCCCCTGGACTGTCCTATTTAATTCCTGTGGGACTATTGGTTCAGGGTTCATGTATGTGGCATATCTGGTTCCCTGGCACCTTATGCATATTTCCCCTCTCGTCCTCGGCCCAATTAATATTTCCCTGCCTGTCGACTACTATATACGGCCCTCGGCACTTAGGCTCAAATCCCACACAGAATTTCTTACTAGCTCGGCTTAAAGGATGGTTGCGTATTAATATGTGACTACCCTCGGGCAAATGGTGTCCTGCGGTCGCTTGTTCGGGGTATTTTCGTATGATATACAGTTGTTGGTTTCTCTGAGCTGCTCCTGTTCTTCATATCGCCTCTCTTTGTATTCCTTCGGGGCAAGAAATTCTATAGGTTCTGTTTCCCACTGACATTCTCCAGGTCTGCGGAGATTGTATCCCAGAATTAGGAGGCTGCGATAAGTTCCAGTGGCGTCATTGTGCCGATGTCGCAGTGTATACAGGATCTCAGGTAGCTGTGTGTCCCATTGAGTATGATTCGTGCCCATTCTTATTCGCATACTCTTCTTTAATCCCTAATTCCGGCATTCGGTAGGATTGGCCTGTGGGTAGTAGGCTGGAGTCGTCCAGTTTTCAACCCCCCATGTCTCTGAGGCTTTCGTCCATCTTACCCCCGTAAACTGGGTTCCATTGTCGGTTAACGCGTATTTCGGGTACCCCCACCGTGGAAATACCTCTCGCTTCATTTGCTGGATGATTGTGTTGGCCTCCTGGTTGGGTAACGGGAACGCCTCTGTCCACCTGGAGAAAAGATCGGTCAGGAATAGGAGGTATCTCTTTCCTCGGTGTGTGCGTGGGTAGGGGCTCATGACATCGACGGCGATAAGTGTTCATAGCATTTTCGGCTGATGGGTTGTGTCTCGTATATTTGGTGTAGGGTAGGCCTTGTTTTTTACTAACAAGTCTGGCACCTGGTGACATATGCCCTCACATCTCAACTAATTCCTTGCCATGTATATATGTTGGTCTGAGCCCTTAAGGTCTCGTAAAAACCCGGAGGTCCTGTGTGGGGGTGGTCATGGTGGTGTTCACATATACTGTCTTGTAGCTCGTGGGGGACCCAGATTTTGCATTGATCTGTTTGTGGGTGCAGTCCCGCCGAGATTATGACATCTCTTCTCTAGTACCGGTCTGGATATCTCCTCATTAACTCCTGTACTTTGGGGTTGGCTTGCTGTTGGTCTCGTAACAGATATTTGATGTTTTCGTGGAACTTTACTAGTTGCAGTTCCACGCCATCCAGCCATTGGAGTATTTGGGGGGGTGCGGTTTGCAGCATTCGCTCTCAGTAGTCTGTTTCTGTCTCTTTGTTGGGAATCTGTGGTCGGTGGGATAAGGCATCGGGCAGCATTTTGTTCGAGTCCGGGCAATGCTCGATGGTGAAGGAGAATTCCATTTACAATAAGGCCCACCTACCCAATTTGGCTTTCTCATCACTCTTGGTTTTCAACCATGCAAGGGCCTTATTATCCATTCTGAGAATCAATGGTCGGTCCTCAAGGTAATAGCGGTTTTTGCGGACAGCCCAAATAACCGCCAAGCACTCCTGCTCATTGCCGTAGTAGCGGCATGGTGTCTCGTTTAGCATGGTACCAGCGTATGCTATATTTCTTCGCTGGTTCTGTGACTGCTCCTGGTATAGTATAGCGCCCGTTCCAACTCCGCTTGCGTCGGTTGGTAAAAATAGGGGTAATTCCGACATAGGCTTGTATAGCATGGTTTTGTCGCCATATCGCGCCTTTAATACTCGGAACGCTTCTTCGTGTCTGTCTGTCCACTTCCAGCGAGTTGTTTTGAGTAGGAGTTCAATGAGGGGTGCTATAATACGGGCAATATCTGCTATAAACTCTCTGAGCCAATTACATAACCCCAGAAAACATTTCAACTCTCTCCTGTTAGTTGGTACTCTAGCCTCCTCAATCTCTCTCACTTTCTCGGGCTTTAGATAGTTCCCGTCTGGGGTAATTCTGTGCCCTAAGTATTCTACTCGGGTCTTCCCGAAGTGACACTTCTCCAGTCTGCACGTGAGTCCATGGAGTTCAAAGCGCTCCAGGACTTTTTGCAAGTGCACCTGGTGTTCTTCCCATGTGCGCGAATACACAATGACATCGTCCAGGTGTGCTTGGCAAAATTGGCCGCTATAGCCTTTCAAAACTACTGCTGTCATCAGNGAAGGCACGTGAGTCCATGGAGATCAAAGCGCTCCAGGACTTTTTGCAAGTGCACCTGGTGTTCTTCCCATGTGCGCGAATACACAATGACATCGTCCAGGTGTGCTTGGCAAAATTGGCCGCTATAGCCTTTCAAAACTACTGCTGTCATCAGTTGTTGGAAAGTAGCGGGTGCATTCTTTAACCTGAAGGGCATTATACGAAACAGCAGGGTTTCACCTTCTGGGGTTGTAAATGCAGTATATTTCCTGGATCCTGGGTGTACCGGGATTTGCCAGTATCCACTGCTCATGTCTAGAGTGGAGAATATACGTGTGTCCCCTAGGCCGCAGAGCATATTAACCAGGTTTATAGTTGGGGGTGCTATAGGTTATGCCATATTGTTTAAGGCCTGGTAGTTGACACAAAAACCGAAGATCTCCCTCTTTCTTTGGCACAAGCAACACTCTGGCGTTATATGTTCAGTCAGGTGGCTCCACTATTCCTTGCGATTTTATCTCGGCTACCTGGTCTAAAATTATTTGCCTGTGGTAGGCGGACGGGTTACCTTTTCTTCAGTATGTGGGGCGAGTATCGGTTACCCAGATTTCATGTTGAATGGCAGTGGTCTGATTTATTTGCCGGTATGCTAGAATATGCCTACATGCATGTTGAGTATCCGCAATTATGTCCTCAGTTGGTCAGCCCCAAGTTGGTGGTTTACTTTTTCACTACAAATTTCTTGTAATGTTTGCGTGTTTATTGTGGCTTCCCAGTTTAAGGCGATCCTATCCTGTTTGCCCAAATATAGGCGCTGTTGTCCACAGTCGATTATGCAATTTTGGCTTGTTAGACTATGTTGCTCGAGGATAATTTCCTCCACTAAATGCGGTGCGAAAAAAATTCAGTTTGGACTGTTTCTACCTCTGTGGATTCTGGGAATGTAATAACTCGATCTATGGTCAGTTGTGACTCAGACTGGGCCATTTGAATTATTCTGGAGTTTTTCTTTATCTGGATTTTTTGTTCGGGAGTTAGCAGCTGACTTTTAATAAAAATGCCTGTTGCGGTCGTGTCCAGTACTGCCTTGAGATCCTGGTTATTTATGCCGACTCCTATCCGAGGAGCATGTGTTCCTGGCCTCAAATTGCTTAGCGTTAAAATTGGTTCCAGACTTTGTATTATGCCAGAGCTGACAGGTGACTCTGTTTCATGGTGGTGGCATTTCCTGAATCCTTCTTTCCACCCTGACGGTTCCCCTTCCCTATTTCGAGGGGGCCATCCGTCGTGTCTTTTTCCTTAGCGGCTGATAGGCGGTTTCTCACTTTGGGACAGTCCCATTGCAAGTGTCTCTCGGGGCAATTCCAACACTTTGGCTGCAAATATTGTCCCTCTGCTCTTCTAGCGGGTCTGTTATTCTTTGCCGTTCACGCCGCATATACGGGTGGCAGGCAGGTCAGAATGTTTGTTTTCTCCTGTACTTCATAATTGAGCTCCGCCTCTATCGCTCTCTCCTCCAATTCCTCTATTCCCATCGCCCGTGGATGTCGAAGGGCGCTGCTTATCGCTGGTAACCTTAACTTGGTAATGATATGGACTCCCTCTACCATGGTACTTTCTGGAGCGAAGCGGGAATACATTTACGCTTTTCATCTAATAAAAATCTCTGATTCTCCTGCCTTTGTTGTTTGTGTGTGTATAAGTCTGTTCTTAAGCACTGAGCATTTCCTCCCCTGCGAACTTATTGTTCAGGCGGGTAGAGAACTGGTCCTAGCTCGTCACAAAATCGCCATATTTGTTCCACCAGATAAGGGCAGCGCCTTTTAACTACTCTCGTGCCTTCAGCACCCACCATTTATTAGGATAACCGCCGACTTGGAATTCGTGTTCACAATTATCTATAAAATATGCAGGTCCTTCATGGGGCCTGCCTGAAAATTCGGGCAGCACTATTTCTTCGGGCATTTTACGCGTCTGTTCTACGTGGCTAGTGGGGGTTAGGTCCGGGTGTGAAAAGTGTTCCCCTTCTCCTTGATTTTGGCGCTTCTTAGCTCTCGGCATTTCCAGCAGTGGTATTGGGTGCCTTCCGTCGGTCAGAATGTCTGAGGCCAACCGATACACTTATCACAATAGCGCTGTGAACAGGACTGCACCTGACCCTGTATAATCCAGCCCTGCTACAAAATGGAGCACTGCATGGCTCTAGTTAAGGACTTTTGTCTTCGCTTCTTACATCTCTCAATCTTAGGTTCTCACGTACGGTTCCTTTGGCTCTCGCCTCCCTTCCCTCCTTTGTCTTGCTGATGCATTTGTCCTCCATACTTTTAGCCCGCCGTCTAAAAGTATCCCTATTTTTCCGGCCTAGTTCCCTTGCCTCCTTTAGTGCGAATTGGTCGTTAGGCGCCAAAGGGTTTGAGACTCCCTTAAGTATTTGGTTCATCCTGACTAGCTCGNCAAAATGGAGCACTGCATGGCTCTAGTTAAGGACTTTTGTCTTCGCTTCTTACATCTCTCAATCTTAGGTTCTCATGTACGGTTCCTTTGGCTCTCGCCTCCCTTCCCTCCTTTGTCTTGCTGATGCATGTGTCCTCCATACTTTTAGCCCGCAGTCTAAAAGTATCCCTATTTTTCCGGCCTAGTTCCCTTGCCTTCTTTAGTGCGAATTGGTCGTTAGGCGCCAAAGGGTTTGAGACTCCCTTAAGTATTTGGTTCATCCTGACTAGCTCGNCTTTAGTGCGAATTGGTCGTTAGGCGCCAAAGGGTTTGAGACTCCCTTAAGTATTTGGTTCATCCTGACTAGCTCGGTAATTCGTGTATAGGGGTATAGTCTGGTTCTTGATACGGTCTCTACAGATGTATCTATGCCTCATTTTGGGAACCAATTTATTTTGATGCTATTCTCAACCTGTGGCATACAGAGTGGTTCATAGGGTCGGAGTTAATTCCTCTAGGTACAGACTTAAAGGTGCCTGGAAGGTTGAGGGTATATCAATAAGGTAGTCTTTTGATGTTTCAGTTTACTGGATGGATATATTGTCTCGAGTTAAAAAAAAACNGAGGGTATATCAATAAGGTAGTCTTTTGATGTTTCAGTTTACTGGATGGATATATTGTCTCGAGTTAAAAAAAAACATACAGAAATACTTTAGAGGTGTGGTACTCTATTTTGGCTAACTCGAATTAACTGTGGGTGACATCGTGGTGGAGGGGGGCTTCTCTGGACGGCGACTTTATACTTAACTCTGCTGGTGGTGTTGGTATGTTTTCGGCTGTGGATGAGATCCAGCGATGAGGCCGGCCTTGGAAAAGTCCGGCGTTTGGTGCCATCTCACCTGGACTGCTGTTCTGGGTTCGTTCTGATGTCCTCTTTGCGATTTCTTGAACGAAACTGCTTCTTTTGGTGTGGTGATATTGAACTGTGCCCCTCTTATCACGAAAATTGGCTTTATATGTTCTATAGCCTGCCTCCCTAAGTGTCGGCACGTGTCTCTCTTATTGGGGGAGGGGGGAGGTGGTTGCCTGTAGTACAAAGTCCTTCAAACACATGCCATGGTTCGTGAATGTTCGAGGTGGGGGGAAGTGGTGAACTTGCCCCTTGAATTTACCATCTCAGCTTATTCTTCTGCGGTTTGGCTAAAAGGGTGTTTGGGGGTGAGGAGTATTCGTGGCCCCCACTTTTAATTGGGNCAGCTTATTCTTCTGCGGTTTGGCTAAAAGGGTGTTTGGGGGTGAGGAGTATTCGTGGCCCCCACTTTTAATTGGGCAGCCGTTTTCTCAGGCGTGAAGCTAGAGGTGCTCTTGCTTGGCTCTGCAATTTCTCCCACTCTTCTACGTATTTACGTAGCACCTTCCAGGGCGCTTCGGCGATATGCCAGTTCTTACTCACCACAACCTTGACTTGTGTAACTGCGATCTGTTTTGGGTGTCCACGTACCTCGTGACACGTGTAAACTGGTAGTCGCTCGCGAAGGGGGTCAGCGAGGCTTCTACTCCAAAATGCGTTACACGTCACCCTAATTAAATTCATATCATAGCCATAGCCTCTGATGTCGATGAAGGTGGAAGTATCAATTATGATTTAAGCCCTTTCATAAGCACAGGTAGACATAATTTTCGAGCTGTTAAACTTCTATGAGCCAAATTCTTATCATATGCACCACCCCCATTGTCGATGAAGGTGGAAGTGGCAATTATGCCCTAAGCCCTGTTATTTGCATAGTTAGTTGCCATTACCAAACTGTTGAATATATAGTAATACATTTATAACATATAAATCTCCCTGTCTTCGCAAAAGGCCGCAAGGTCCATTAGGCCATAGCATATCTTATAAGCATAGTTGACTACCATTTTCTATCCACTAAATCTATAGTCATCAAACTTATACCGAAGCCACCAATCCCAACTTTGAAAAATCTATCAGGGTCTACTATGCTTTAAGCCTTCTTAAAAACATATTTTACGAACATTTTCTAACTGTTGAAGTTAAAGCTGCCGAATTCTTATCTTATGTATCGCTATTGACTACGACCATCATTTTAAGACTTGATATGTTTTAATATCCTTGTAAGCATAGTTCGTTGTCAGTCACAAAGTGTGTTAAATTTATAGCCCCCTAATTCATACCACAAGTGCTGCTCCTAACTCTGATGAAACGAATATGTCTCATTATGACACGATTTCTTAAAGGTAGATATTCACACATATTTATAAATTCTATTAGCTCTTATAATATGGTATTGGTAACATTCTAATTTTATACATAATGCATTATGTCATAAACAATCTAATAAACATAGCCACTCACATATGTATGCAACTTCATTACAGTAATACCAAAAACATCAAATTTGTGTAACTTGCCATAATGCAAAACTATGGAGAAAATTTTTTTTTTTCCGAAGAAAGGGTATTTACGAATAATTCCTTTAAGTTTAATAATATTTCGTATAAGTATGAAATTANTTTTTTTTTTCCGAAGAAAGGGTATTTACGAATAATTCCTTTAAGTTTAATAATATTTCGTATAAGTATGAAATTACAGTTTTTTTTTTGGAGCCCAGCACTGATCAAGAAGTGATTTTTATAGTTGTGATGCAATATGTATTATTAGAGGGATTTTACTTAGTTAAGGGTGGTTTCTGATGAAAGCATATACATATATATGAAGTGAGAATACTCTAACTGCGGCAAGAACGATAACTTTCTGGTTACAGTAGCACAGTTCTCTTTGTGTCCGTGGCAGTGATCCTCCCTACATCCAAAGCTACTGATAAACAAAATGGTATAAGCTCTTCAAGCCTATTTCAGTATTTTTGAAAGCGCTGCTTAGAATATAAGTTTCTTCCTTTTTTTTTTTTTTTGTACCCTTCAACCAAATTAAAATTAACATTGCCATAGGTTTCATCAATCTATTCTTTCTCTTTCTAAGAAAATCCATATATGTAAACATTACATCAAATCCTAGAACCTATATCATTAATTTGTTGTGTACTTAACTGGAACCCTGCATGTCATGGTGCCCTGTAGCATATATTTAGTTCTGAGCAGTGACCTCTAATTTCAAACGTTTTTCGCAAAGGTTTGTTTGCAGAGGCATGTTTAAGCCACTGACGCCGATGCGGCTGAAACCTTGAAGCCAAGATCCTGTATGCAAAGAAATACGCGCAGAGTTTAGCTCCGTTTCGCATAGTTACGGACCGCATTTCCATATATTAGTTACACATTTACGCAAAAATGAACTTTGTAAACGGGTGAGAATTTTCAACAGTTTAGCGAGCATTTAAGGTCGTGTGTCAGTGTGTCCCTGACTTGCAGTACGGAGGTAGTCGAGTGTTCGATTTCGTCAACTGTGCAGGGGTTACTTTTCCTCCAACGCTTTCTATAATCTTATCTCTCTCATAAAACGGTTCAGTCCTTCTATTTGATCCCTCGCAAATCCTCGCCCATTGCTGATTGTCATCGCCACACAAAAGCTAACAAAAGAATTTATGAGTTGATGAACTATTATTTATAGCAAAAACTGTACTCTTACCGCATACCAGCAAAATATTTCTGCCAAGAGATCCGTAAAGTATGCACAATTATTTCAGTCACCTAAAGTAGAATAACCTGGATAGTTCGGTGCCAAGGAGATACATGCGAGGAGCCGAAGCCGGCGGCCATGTTGCGATATAACTACACTGCCATATTTGATCTATTGTCACCCTGACCTTGACCTTGTGCCCATGACCCTGGATAACATTAAAAACCAAAATTTTTAATTATCCCAAAATTTTAAACATTTAAATTTGCATTTTGGCAACAGCAGTCAAATAAATGTATACATTTTAAAAGCAGACGGTGCCACACATGCCCTCTTCCATGAAGAGTTTTTCTGCATTCGGTCCGCTATACAGTACTGGTTATTTTGACTGCGACGAGGCGAGTAATTCAGGAATAAGTCTTTGCCCACAAGTACATATATGGTATAGCTGTATGCTTCATGATTCTGGTAGACGTACGTATATGAGCGACTGGGATCCGGTTTGCAGAGTAGTATTGGCTTGATTATTGGCTCAAAGTCTGCATACACGGCGATTGGCTATTTATTAAAATTGCCTACCATCTCCACCCAACTGCGGCATATCGATTATCGCTGGGGCATTTTATTTGCAGTATTCCTTGTGTTCTTTTAAACACCGAGAGTCCAGGATTTCTCGGCAAATAATGATGAAATGCAAAGCACCGCTTACATATATGGATTTTACCATATGAGCAGTAAGCTTCGTTGTCACAAACCGAGAAAAATATTTTATGTGATAATAGTTTTCGTTACCATTTTCGTTGGTGAGGAAAAGAAGGTCGATGTGTTGGTCTCTTTCCTCATTTGCTAATTCTGAGCTGGAGGTGATTATCATTTTAAACAGTGTCTCCTCCGAACCACGCTCTTTGGACATTACTTTCTGTTCGCATATTTTTCCTATACAATAAAAACCTTTTCGATTTCATCAGACGCATACATTGGTACATTCGCAGTCATGAATGCTCTTTTGTTTGTACCTTCGTCGAAAGGATTCGGTTTAATTTATTCGTACTCCAGCCAAATTTTTCTTTTAATTGTACCTCGATCTTCTACTTTTTTGGTGAGCTGCCTAAAGACACTTTTATTCATGCGAACCAAAGAATTACAAATATCTTTGACGAATTGTCCTCGTTTGGAGCAGTACACAATTTTATATTGGGCCGGAAAGCCTTTTCAACCTCCACGAACCCATTGTCTTTAATCAACCCAGACACAGCAACGATCTTGGGCGTTATGATCGCGAACACGCTGGTCGATGGTCATCTTTCTCACTTGGTGCTGCAGAAAGTTTACTCGTACGCTACTGCGAAGGAGACTGAATACGTTGCAGTTTGGTAGGAGAATGTCCTACAGCTATGTACATTTTAGCATGTGTTTGCAAGCTATCGCGTCAAGCAAAACCAAACTGTTAGTGTCTTCGAGTATCATAGTTGAACACGAAGTGTCTATTACAGAAGCGGCACATGTGGTGTTGTAACGGTCCAGTAAATGGCACCTATGTAGTTGAATATGGTGTCGATTTTACTGCGAATGACATCAATGACAATGTAGGCAGCTCTGCTAGAGTCAGCGATAGTACAGACTAAAACGAAGTCGGGTTTGCCAGTCGCCAGCCCCCCATTAAATTCACGATTCATCTTCATCTGGGCGAGGCAAACATAAAATACAGAATTATTAATTCGCTCAACTAAAAGCTATGAGGGTACTGCGTTNTCATAGTTGAACACGAAGTGTCTATTACAGAAGCGGCACATGTGGTGTTGTAACGGTCCAGTAAATGGCACCTATATAGTTGAATATGGTGTCGATTTTACTGCGAATGACATCAATGACAATGTAGGCAGCTCTGCTAGAGTCAGCGATAGTACAGACTAAAACGAAGTCGGGTTTGCCAGTCGCCAGCCCCCCATTAAATTCACGATTCTTCTTCATCTGGGCGAGGCAAACATAAAATACAGAATTATTAATTCGCTCAACTAAAAGCTATGAGGGTACTGCGTTNTCTTCATCTGGGCGAGGCAAACATAAAATACAGAATTATTAATTCGCTCAACTAAAAGCTATGAGGGTACTGCGTTTTATGTTATGTAATACAAGCGTAATTACAAGCACGTCCGATAATACCCTGCAAACATTTACAGGAGAATCGAATATGAAAAATAAATTACCAAACTGAATGCTAAGAAGGTCCGAGGAGAGAAGACGATCTATCAGCTGTAATATCAGACGAATAACTGAGGCGATGCGCGTACTTCTTTGATCCACCGAATACTCCTCGCCATAGTCACACAGATTGTATATAAAATGCATTATGCTCGAACTCTCACCATACACTACTAACTATTTTAAATTAATTAAATGATTAAGCTTTATTTGTGTGATTTACAATGTCGTGAACCCATTTATCCAGTATATTATAAAACACACTAATGGCTATAAAACTTTTCTATCTGAATTATCGACGAATATTATACTATTAAATCACCACTGAGACATTAAAAAATATATCTTTTAGTCAAAATACTGCTATAACTACATTATTTTAACGTAAACTCTCTTTGATAAACTCAAGGTTTTCAAGCTGTTTCAAAAAAATATTATTACTGTTCCTTAAAAGTACCATCCTATAATTTCTGTAATTTATAATTCTAGGTGTTATGTTTAAAATGGGTATCCACAAAAATGCTTTTCGTACACATCACAGTTTGATTCGATGTAAAGTAACTTACCAATGTGTGTAACAATGTCAGGGTGTTACTTGGTTTACAGTCTTTGCACAGGAGAATGTTGATTTTTACATACCGCTGGAGGATACGNACAATGTCAGGGTGTTACTTGGTTTACAGTCTTTGCACAGGAGAATGTTGATTTTTACATACCGCTGGAGGATACAAAACGGGTAGAAAGTTCAAATTAAGCACAACTCTTCGGTCGCAACCATGTGGCATGTTTGGAATTCCGTGATATTAAAAGCCCTGCGGGAATGGTGAAATGAGGTTTTTTTTTTGCGGAAAGAAAAGAAAGAATGTTATGCAGAATGTATACTCTCACCAGTAGTTTAGTTGTAATTTTTATTTTAAAGCTAATGTGGGTGGTTTTTTTTTATANACAATGTCAGGGTGTTACTTGGTTTACAGTCTTTGCACAGGAGAATGTTGATTTTTACATACCGCTGGAGGATACGAAACGGGTAGAAAGTTCAAATTAAGCAAAACTCTTCGGTCGCAACCATGTGGCATGTTTGGAATTCCGTGATATTAAAAGCCCTGCGGGAATGGTGAAATGAGGTTTTTTTTTTGCGGAAAGAAAAGAAAGAATGTTTTGCAGAATGTATACTCTCACCAGTAGTTTAGTTGTAATTTTTATTTTAAAGCTAATGTGGGTGGTTTTTTTTTATANTGCAGAATGTATACTCTCACCAGTAGTTTAGTTGTAATTTTTATTTTAAAGCTAATGTGGGTGGTTTTTTTTTATATCGGCGCAGTATAAATGCATGTCATTTTATTCATGCCATGGAATTGAAACATTGTTTTAACACTGTCATTTAGGATTTGTAAAAAGGGAAGAAGGTTTAAGTCACTCAGACCTAATCAAGTTTAACATACAAAACATAATTTTCATTAATCATTAACATTTTAATTTCCTTCAGCACACATTTGAAAGCCCGTTTATTTGATCTCCTCATCATCTCCCTCATAAACTTCATACGCACTATGCATAACGCTATTATTTATCTATATTTTTATCACATACCTGTAAATTTCACAAATAAATGCTTTCGACATTTGAGGTTATTTGTGGTGGGTGGTGACAAAGTTTCAAAGTCCGGTTCACAACTTTCGGGGTCATATGAGTTGAAATGTACGTCGTAGAATCAATCCGTTAAGTGGCCTTCGTAAACAGACTGATTTCACTACCTCTCTACAATCTCAGCCTCAGCGAAAAAATTTGGCGAGCACGGTCGTTATGGAGTGTTGTCGGGGAGGCGTGGTGAAGGCACCCGGGCAGGACCGTCTCTGCGTGGCGCTCTCCCCCGCCCGCGGACAAAACATTTCCTAGCCCGGGCGGCGCGCAGCCTCCCTAATGTGCATTCTGTGTTCCGTCCAGATGAAATCTTCCTCGACCAGCGCCGAGAGTCTGCATCCAGCGCTCTGTGGAGGCGGTGCTGGTCGCATCACAGCCATTACTCTGCGCGCTTCCCACCCCTTCTGCCAACCTTTGCCGTACCTACAGCATGCAACATAGCTCTCCGCAGCCGTCCCTCTATTTGACGTCATACTATGTTCTTCGAATATTACTTATATTTTATATTATACCTTAATGGTTAACATGTTGCTTGGAAAAAAGGTTTACTGTTTGCAGTCAAGCTAATAACTATTCATGTTTTATAAGAAAAATAACATCCTGTTGACAGTAAACACTCGCGAAGAAATATATTTATTTCCACAGGCAAAAATTTTTAATTAAATTCTGAATTTACAATTAAAGTTCTTTATTCTTATAACATTTTCTAAGTGTAATGTGATTCTGGAATGTGAAAGAAAAGGTTTCGCAATAATACCACAATAACTAGCTCGATAATTGAATTCTTGTTTATTCTCGAAAATGCTTTTAATCACGGGCAGCGATAAGAATGCATCAGGCGATCTTGAATTCACACGTAGCAGGCCCGTAACGTCCATCGTGGTACTGTTACAGCACTCAGATTTCTCTGCGCGCGCAATTTACGAGCGCAGTCGGACTGGCCAAAACATGCAATCCAGTGGATTTTGAGAGACCTAATCGGTGCTTTACCCTGCCTACTTAGTGAATTTGCTATTTTTAATGAACTGCCGATATTTTACATTTTATAATGCTCTACAGATTACTTCATTAGTAGGTTTCACATCGTTATACCACAATAACCGTAAATCATCAAGCTGATTACCTTTCTGAGTTCAAAAGCTTAGAGGAGGTCCTTGGAATCTAGGGTCTGGGGCNACCGTAAATCATCAAGCTGATTACCTTTCTGAGTTCAAAAGCTTAGAGGAGGTCCTTGGAATCTAGGGTCTGGGGTAAATAATTGGCCCATCCTGCCCCCCGCCCTTGGGCGATCACCTATTAGCACTCATTGCTACTAACTTGTTATTCACTTGTGCAGTTTAAGAAGTTATTTCAAATAAAGCACATCAGTGTACGCGTATAATGNTGCTACTAACTTGTTATTCACTTGTGCAGTTTAAGAAGTTATTTCAAATAAAGCACATCAGTGTACGCGTATAATGAGCAAGTGCGAATGGCAAAGTACTATAAATTCCAATCGCACTCAGTCATGCCAACCAATGTTTTTTAATCCTCTTTTCATGCATGTTGGTATATTAAAACGTCTGCATCATAGGTGTATTCAACAATGTCACCTTATTTTATTTTTTAAAGAAGAGGAAACATTTTTTTAGAAAATCTTTTTGTAGCCTACTTTCCGAAGAAAAGAAAGGCTTATGAAATCACTTTCCTGTCTGTGCCTGTGTGTATGTGTGTGTTTCTTTCCGAGACTTTGTGTGAGGATGTGCGTGTTTGTATCCCCCTTTCAATTTTTGAACGCTTCAAACTGAATTTCACCCATTTTTGCACACACATAATACGTAGTAAGGAAAACTGACTTTCATAGCTTTCAATCACGCCGGGGTNAATTTCACCCATTTTTGCACACACATAATACGTAGTAAGGAAAACTGACTTTCATAGCTTTCAATCACGCCGGGGCACTTACTTTCAAAATGGCGGTCATTAAAATTTTTTGGGCGATATGTCATATCTCGGGAACCATTCAACTGATTTAAGCCAAACTTGTATGCTGGCAGAGAATTAATAANAATTTCACCCATTTTTGCACACACATAATACGTAGTAAGGAAAACTGACTTTCATAGCTTTCAATCACGCCGGGGTACTTACTTTCAAAATGGCGGTCATTAAAAATGTTTGGGCGATATGTCATATCTCGGGAACCATTCAACTGATTTAAGCCAAACTTGTATGCTGGCAGAGAATTAATAANTTTGGGCGATATGTCATATCTCGGGAACCATTCAACTGATTTAAGCCAAACTTGTATGCTGGCAGAGAATTAATAAAAATTAAATTTTGAGTTAGATATTGGTTTTGGTCGACCATTTTATAAGCTAGAACCAATTGAATAAGAAAAAATTCTTTACATTATATCTTGAAAACTATTCAACCAATTATCACCCATTTTGTGTGTAACTAAAAATATAGTAGGCCATGTAAACCTAATTGATTAAACTTTATTAGTTACTTGTTTTCAATATGGCGGCTATACGAATGTTTTGAGTTTATTTGGTATATCTGCCATACCACTTTACCAATTTCAACCAAATTTGGTATACTGGATGACAGCGCCATACGAATAAATAAAGTAATCATGTCATAACTCGGTTAGTAATTAACCGATTCATACCAAATTTGGCAAACAAGTATTAATGATGAAGATGTTAACTGATACGTTTTAAGTTTGGTAGACATAAATTTACAAAATAACAGCAATTTAGTATATTTACCTTAGAATGTTAGAATGGTATATCGTCGAAACTATGTTATTAATTCCAACAACATTTGTAAACTGGCAGAAGACATCTATACACTCTATCTACATGGAGCATCGTTTGTGCGCCATGTTTAACGATAGCACTATGTGAATAAAATTACGTTTTTAAATCACATCTCAGAAAGAATTGACCAATTCCAATAAAGTATGGCAAACATGTTGTACTGAAGCAGATGATGTCAAGTGGTATGTTTTAAGCATGCCAGACATTTATTTTTAAAATGGTGGCCACAAATTTTTTAAATCTTAGAATGCAATATTGTCGAAACCATGTAATCAATTTCAAATAAACTTCATAATTTGATGGCAGTAGATATTACACCTATCAACTGTATATATATATNACCATGTAATCAATTTCAAATAAACTTCATAATTTGATGGCAGTAGATATTACACCTATCAACTGTATATATATAGAGCATATTTTGTCAGACATTTTGTAAGACACTGTCATGCGAGTAAATTAATTTTTTCTCACATCTCAGGAAAATATTGACCGATTCCTTCCAAATTTGGCATATAAATAGATTTGCAACAGGTGGTGCAAACTGTATGGNAATAGATTTGCAACAGGTGGTGCAAACTGTATTGTTTATATAGGTGAGACACTTATTTTAATAATAGTGGCCTTATAAATATTTTATCTGATTAAATTTAATAACGAAACTAATTTCAATATAATTTTGTATGGAAGCAGTAAAGTTAACAACCATCAAATTTGTCTGTGAAGAGCCTCATTTATCTGCAATTTTTTAAGATAGCCTTACCAATAAAAATAATGATTTTGTCTTGTATATCAGGAAAACATCAATCCTTTCTTACAAAATTTGACTATGATGTTGTACCATGGTAGGCTATAATATAAAATATATTTTTTTACGAAGGACACACTTATTTTCAGAATTGAGTCTATAAAATAATTTTAGTTTTTGGGCGATATCTACAAAAAATATTTGATACAGTGTGTATCAGTACAGCGGTTACAAACTTTCAGGAGAGATAGAGTACACCTAGACGATCGGAAATCACATAGCAATGCATGATCGGAAACGCTTTCCTGGTGCGGTAGTGACGACACAAAACACAAGAAAGGAAGGATGATTTTTATGATCGTTTTGTGCTAACAATGTCTGAAAACTCATAGAGCAAGAGAGGCAGTATCGATATCAGCGTTTGTTTTCTGCGTTGTAAATAGAAATAACGGGATTTTGAAGGATTTGTCAAAATATAGTTTACAACCACGTCTGTTTTGATCGTAGGTTCTCATGAAATGGTTTTAATAGTTTAATTACATAAAACATTTAAGTTACCAATGAATTTGGAAAGTAAACATCTATTTGGAGATAAATCGTTACGCCTATCATTGCGAACATATGTACAGCTCTGGACCGTATAATTTTTGCTTAATGTAAAAAAAAAACATTAATTAAAATTTTGGGAATTATTAGGGTTTATTGAAATGTTGAGTGTGTCGAGGGTATCGCGGATGGTAAAAATCCGTAATGAGCGTCAAATGTATATAAAAATAAAGTATATTTTTTCCTTAAATTAAATGGTTGTGAATCCTTTTGTTTAATTTAAGAAAGTCGAATCACCTAATACGAAACATTGTTGTGCATTTTAATAAAATACATAATTCTCGAAAATTTTGAATGATAACTATTATTACACTGCCTATCGCAACGAAATTTTGAACTTTTTATAATAATGAAATTATAGTGAAAAATTTATTTTGTGTATTGGTTTCTTGAAGGACACAGTAAAAACGTACCAAATTATTCCCACTGCAGTGCAATCAGTTACATTCTAGAGGACTCAAAAACAGTCCCCTTCAGTTCACTTCCTTTAAACGAAGCAAAAGTACAATTTTCTAAAAACATTTTATGGCTCTATAAAAAAGAAACTAATAGTTCAGTTATGTAGTCCATGGGGTTGTTGATAAACTACAATTTATTAACGATTCTTCGTGGCTTGTAGAATTATTAAATCACAATCGATATAGAGAAATAGAAATGTTACGTACGCCATCCAAGCCATGTGAAACCAGTTCATTATTTATTATCCTAAAGTGGCGAGTTTGCAGACGTATCCGTGATAACTTCATATGTTTTTTTAATTCTTCCCGCAGCGAGGCTCGTGGGGTAAAATTCAGTGCAGCTGGTGTACTCTGACATGACAGAATGACAGGTTACACAGTAGTGGTGAGGATAGTTATAAATTCACCTGGCAGTTTCGGTACGCAATTAGCTGTTCAATAATCTACTGGCATATGTGTTTCGCGAAAGATAAATTAAGTGGACCAATTTTCCTTCCTCTATTTACGCTCCATGACAACCATTCGTTAAGGGTCACACATCTGAACTCGGTATCCGGCCACACTTGTTATTGTGCCGTTTAGTTGGAAAATGTGGGACTCGAGTTTGGTGAAAAAAAAGTAAATCACTAAAAGCACGCATTATTATGAAATTATCTGTATAGTGTTAATGTAGGCAGGGAAGTAATTATGAATTTATTTTCAGTACGAAATTTCTCCGATATCGTTTCCAATGCAAAACATGATTGTGTGTGTTATAAAAAACTAGGAAAAACCCCTTTTTTAATAATAATATGCAGATTTATAAAAAAAAAGTATGTTTAATATTTATTACTAAGATTATTATTACATGAGTTGCAAAAGCCTACGCTTTCATAAACAACTGACATTGTTCAATTTTCATTGTTTCAGCAGATTTCCTTACGTGATATTTACGGCTGTCCGAAAAGTTAACACCTACTTTTCTAAATGTAATTTTTTTTATTATTTCCCTTTTATAAATAAAGTATTTTACACATCAGAAGAAAGCCTACAGNCTTTTCTAAATGTAATTTTGTTTATTATTTCCCTTTTATAAATAAAGTATTTTACACATCAGAAGAAAGCCTACAGGCAATAAATCATGACGTAAAATTGTTTCCTGACAATTAAACAAATATTGTTATTCTTGAATAAATTTTGACTTAAGATTGAAGATATTCAACTTATGATCAGTACCAGAGCTAATACCAACAAGAACCTGGTGGCCACAGCAAGTAAGAAAGCAAATCCAGTTAGTAAGTATGNCTTTTCTAAATGTAATTTTTTTTATTATTTCCCTTTTATAAATAAAGTATTTTACACATCAGAAGAAAGCCTACATGCAATAAATCATGACGTAAAATTGTTTCCTGACAATTAAACAAATATTGATATTCTTGAATAAATTTTGACTTAAGATTGAAGATATTCAACTTATCATCAGTACCAGAGCTAATACCAACAAGAACCTGGTGGCCACAGCAAGTAAGAAAGCAAATCCAGTTAGTAAGTATGTTGGTTTGTTCCCTTGCCTACGAGAGAGTCTGCTTGTTTTTCAGGAGAGATTCGTAGAAGGATTGTTTACTCTGGGAGAGCTCGGAGCCAGCCAAGGTTAACCCGCATTAATCCCACTAAGCCATCGACTGTTTGTTGATAATGTTTCCGCATAATGAGTTAAGGTACCAAATGACTACCTTTGCGTACACAGGTTGATCAATGAAAATTTTTTTTTTCTCTTTCGACCAGATGAATGACTTTGGCTATTACAATGACATATGTTTATAAGTAGATAACATAATAAGAACCACAATTGTAGAAAATTACGAATTTATTGTAAATGAACTATTTGGTTGTCTAGGAAAATTATCGAAAAATAAAGATCTATTGTTTAACCTGAAAAATTTGACCACTGTTTCAAATAATAATCAGGTTTNGGAAAATTATCGAAAAATAAAGATCTATTGTTTAACCTGAAAAATTTGACCACTGTTTCAAATAATAATCAGGTTTATGTGGTTTGCCTACTAGCTGCACTCTTTCGATGGAGGAAGGAGGAAAGTAAATGTTGAAACTATTTGACGAAACACTTGTTAAATCTTCTTAACCCTTTACAAAAAAANTTGTTGATAATGTTTCCGCATAATGAGTTAAGGTACCAAATGACTACCTTTGCGTACACAGGTTGATCAATGAAAAATTTATTTTTCTCTTTCGACCAGATGAATGACTTTGGCTATTACAATGACATATGTTTATAAGTAGATAACATAATAAGAACCACAATTGTAGAAAATTACGAATTTATTGTAAATGAACTATTTGGTTGTCTGGGAAAATTATCGAAAAATAAAGATCTATTGTTTAACCTGAAAAATTTGACCACTGTTTCAAATCATAATCAGGTTTATGTGGTTTGCCTACTAGCTGCACTCTTTCGATGGAGGAAGGAGGAAAGTAAATGTTGAAACTATTTGACGAAACACTTGTTAAATCTTCTTAACCCTTTACAAAAAAAACTACATTTTGAGAATTCCTGCTGAAGGTAATAAAAAATTTAAAAGAAGGTCAAATCATAACCAACTGGCAAAAAATTATATTTTGGATAAGTACTCAAGAAATATTAAATTTAATAGGGTGATGAAATATAAAGATTTGTTTGGCGACTTCATGTCAATATTATTGTTGACATTTTTTCACAAATATTTTCTTCCCATTCTGGTCGTATGAGGTACAACTGATCCTGGACTTACTATTGAAACTTACTTATTTTTGGCCTGTCTGGCATCGCTTTCAGTTGTCAGGTGTATTGACGATGATCCCCATCAATTGTTGAATACTAGGACTGAGACAGCCAGCAATGCGACAGCGACAGCGACTACAAATACAGTTATCTGCACCAGAGCATCAGCTAACGAGCAGGAAAGCATGTTGGTACAGTGTCGGGTAGCGAGAGACGCAGGGTGAAGCTTGTAGTGGTGTGATGGGATTTAGAAGGGGGGAGGGGTGTAGTCAAACTTGTCGTGACTTGCCTGTCAGTGCGTGTCTTGCGGGTCGGCTGGCCGCTCAAGCGCATTCCCTGTGGCCGAAGGGGTCACTATCGCGCACCAGCCATNCCTGTGGCCGAAGGGGTCACTATCGCGCACCAGCCATCGCGCACTCCATGCCAGACTGTGTACACTCGTGACCACTCTACCCCGACTCGCGGTGTCGTGGAGCACGAACCTGCACCCACTGGTCTATACCACCGTTATGTTCACTTGTGCGTAAATGAACTGGCTAGATAACGCACCACTAGTACTTCCGCTTTCACACTTGTTCGTGTAAAACAGCCTGGATCCCACTTTTTAAGGTATTGATTATTAAATGTCTAATTTTGACTCAGCGTGTTACAACATGTTCAATTCCTTGTTGGAACTCCTTTAGTTTATCAGCCT
>NQII01007225.1:0-10098 GCA_002778355.1 Clitarchus hookeri
CTTTGGCCACCGATGTAACGAAGCTTTACAATTCAACTTATACCACAGCACTAAATGGAGAGAACCATTAATATCACCACTTACAGAATCTGGATTGAAGTTTTATAACTCCCTTAGTCTTCATTTAACCACTACGTCACCAACATTGTGCAAGGTATCATGGGATTTTCCTAAAATATCACGGGTGGAATGAACAGACACATAGGAGTCAGCAATCATACCCCATTCAAATTCACATAATTCGTGTCATGCATTCCTACTGACAGCTGTAACTACTACACAAAATATCTTTACGTTCGGGGGTATTTTACAGAGACATGACGTATACAGAGTACCTCACGTAGTTTCCAGGGCGTCTGCGATGATTTATGGCCATATCAAGTAGTTAAGCTAAATACATGCTTATAAGAGGGTCTGCATAAAGTAATGTCTACGGCAAGTGCATAGTTCTTGAACCACAGAATAGTAATTGTCTCTTAAGGGAATAGGTGTTTGCCTTATCTACCAAAGAGACACGAAGATTTGAAACTCAATTCAGTGAGCCCCTCTCCCAGCGCGGAAAACGTGTAGATGGAAGTTATTACATCACGGCGTCATCGCAACGCCAAAGGGGTTGTAAGTGGGGGTTGAAGGGCCCTAGCTCAAGGCGGGAGGCCAAGTGGGAGAGGGTCGAAGAGGGAAGCAGCCCAAACAACCCCCCGAGACTGATGGGCGGCAATTCCAATTATAAGCAAAAAGAGCGGAAAATGGATTCCGCCCTCCCTGCGAGCGGCGGAAAATCAAAAGTTTGTGACTTCCGCTCGTCGCCTTGCTTCGACATCTCCCTGGCCAATTTGACAATCCCCTCTCGTCGTGGCCTACCCCACCCACACCCCGCCGTTGCCGATCCACATCTACCACTACACTCGGAGCAACAGCGAGTTAACTCACTACACTCCCCCCTTCCTTCCGTCAAGTACTCTTGAGACACACGGATAAGTGCATCTGGTTCGCTGCCTCTACAAGAGGAGGCAATCCTGTTACTTGCCACGAACTATCCGGCTTCTCTTCCTTTACACAAATTCCCTGCTGCTTCTGATGGTCCCACCCCCACCCGGTTAATTTTGGTACACTTGAGTTCTACTACATTACGTAAGCAGGTTTCATCACATGCAAAAATAACGCCACTGCGTATTTTTGAAGTCTATCAGTTCAATTCCGACATGTATGAACTGTAAGGTTACCGTTTTGTTAATAATTGCAAAACACATGCCAGATCTCTTCTCTGACACATCACTACTTTGTAGAGAAAATGTATATATTAATTACTGGTGGATTCTACACGAATAAAGAAGTTTTGGAGTGGAAAAAAGGAGGAGGGGGTGTGTGTGGATGGTGATACGTATTTTAAATAGCCAGTCAGATGTCCGTAGCGTGTATGTGGGATTACGTGTGTGTATGCACGTGTAAAAAAACTGTCTAAGAGGTGTAACGAACAAAATCTTTTTTTTTTTTCTTTTTTTTTTCCCCAATAAACGAGGTTCTTTTTCAAGAAAAGGATTTCGAGATCTGATGTGTCCATTTTTTACTTGCACAGGCACCTCTTTTGTCTTGTCCCGAGAAACTTTCCGCCAAATCGATTTTAATCAACCTTGGTGCACATTTTACCCAAACATTCTTAGATATTGTGCGTTATTCTCTTATTTCAGTCATCCAAAATACTGTATCCCTTAATATTCCTTAAAATGTCTGCATACATCTTCGTCAATATTGGCCTGCAGTCCAAACTTCCATTGATTAAGTGACGCCAGTGTCGTTATATATCATATCAAGTGTCAGAATGCGATCGGGCATGTGATTTTCAATCTGCAGTATGCATGTGAACGAGGTTTCTATGACTGGCTACATAAATCTGAAATGACTTGCCATATTATTACCGTATTTCTATTAACTTATATGAATGAAAGTAGTATTGATGTTACCATAGAGAGTGATCATTTGGCCTACAAGTTCATCCACTACATAAATTACGGCAGTCACACCAATATTGGTGCAATTTTGGTAGCAGCATGTTCAGAGGGCGACAAGAAAGAGGTGCGACGATTGCTGGACGAGGGTGCGGATACAAACACAGCAGATGCTGACGACATGACGGCACTCCGCCAGGTATTGTGTACATTCATTTACGTGAGCGGTTGTCGACACGCAGTTCCACTTCGATGTCTGTTTGAAACGCGTTTTGACGCAAAGTGGGACGTGCCGCGGGATTCATACAAGATGTCTGCCACTGTACAGTCCAGCCAGTGCTCCATGACAACACCGCAGACCCTATGTAGTACTATTCCCCTGCACCAAGGCTAATAAATTCCAATATAATGAGCGATGAATAGGAAGGATCGTTTCACGAAACTGCAACGACATTTGCCTGTAACGAGGATGGCAAAACCTCTTTGGAAAAATCTCCTCCCAGTATAGCCGCTGGGATGGAATATCGGTGAACTTGTGAACCGGGTCACAGATGGTACAGCTTGACTAAACACACTCGGATTGGGCTGTTGTGGTGTGCTTATGAATTCATTTCAATGACTTCGTTCAGCAGCCGAATGTAAGGTTCGTAAAAATGTACGTAATTTTATTTTATTTTAAGCGTATTATAAGAAGGTTTGTAAACATTTCAAATAGCAGCTTGAACATCTTTGAGCGAAATCAAAGGCGTATAGACGCTTGGATATAGCTTGTGGGTGCCTCGACAGCATGTTACGTTCACTACAACTAAGCAGTGTATTGGGCAGAAAATTCTTTTTCTCACATATGTCCGACAACCGGCTAGTGCTGCTATTCAGTATTTCACGAGCTTTAGTATGACCTGTATGGAACACAGTTCCAATGATCCAATGAGTTGATGCATTATAGAGTGTTATTAAATTATATTGTGTGTTACTGAAGTCACGAGGGCAGATAAGTTTCCCGATATACCAAACTAGAATTACTTCAGTTTACGGTGATGATGCTCTCAATTATTTAACCTACTTAATTTAGGCTTAATTTACTTCTTATTTTCTAGATTCTTTACGAAAACGAAGGTATAACTAGAAAAACATGAATGTAGTACACTTTAACATAAAAAAATTTCGCATCGCCTCGTCTGCATATGGCATGCGCGCATTTGTACTTTACAAAACCAAAATTTGACGAAACTAAACTGTATATTTACATCTGCAAACCGGTAAAATAATCTTTTAAAAGTGCTTGAAGTACTAGGTTACTTCCGGGAATAAATAATGCCGAAAAAATATTCCTCCAAGACCTCTTTTACCTCACTGTTCACCTTCTTCAATTGTCACGTTTCATTTAATGGGTGTTTACAATTTGGGTACATAAATCAATACTAATCGACAGCGACTAAACAAAACTTATGAAGAGAATTTAAAAACAGAATATTGTTAACCAGTACTCTCAGTTTTTTTAGCTACCTAAACAGAAATATTTTTCGCAAAATGTAATGCAAGCATAGCCCGACATGGTCGACTGGGCACCATTCTGATAATCAAACGTAAAGGTTCCCATTCCTAACCAACATGCATTACTTGACGCCTTGCTCGGTAGAGACGTCTCACGGACTACTCGAACCTGGCATTAAACTAATGACTGCGGCCGACTTTAAACTGTAGGCCGTGTTTACCGGCTGCGCAGCGCAGAGCCGTAAATTACGGCGCCTGGTGATTAGCGAGCTCTCATTCCCAGATACGTAGTTATTTCACGCCGGTTGCAACACGGTGCGCCGCGGTTCCCCGTCTATTGTGGAACTTGGCGTTTCACACCTTCTCATTCCGTGCAAGGGCTCACTTCCTGCACGAGCAACTGAAGCACCTGCTTACAACTTGCATGCCTTCTTTGCTCCTGCGCTGATTTATACTATTAACCGTAGTAAACAAATTTACTAAAAGAGTTAAGGGTTCATTGTAAACTGTATGTATGGTGGGGCCGCTGTGGTTTAGTGTTTAGACTACTCGCCTTCCACCCAGGCGCACCGGGTTAGATTCCCGGCTGGGTCACTCCAGGATTATCGTATGTGGGAATCGTGCTGGACGATGCCACTGGTAGAGAGATTTCTCGGGGTCTTCCCGTTTCCCTCGCCATTTCATTCCGACGGTGCTCCATANGGACGATGCCACTGGTAGAGAGATTTCTCGGGGTCTTCCCGTTTCCCTCGCCATTTCATTCCGACGGTGCTCCATACACACCTCGCTTCACACTCATCGGCTCTCAAGACCTAGATATTAAGAGCCACCCAAATCTCATCATTCACTCATTGTATGTATGGTATCCGTATTCTAATTGTCACTTTTATTAACTCTCTAACATTGGTTGATATATTTCCAACCATTTTTTCAAGACTTTTTAATATTCTGCAATTAGGTATATTTCTTAATCATTTCAAAAATTTAATATTTATCCGTCATCAATCATAAAACAGTTGCACACAATTCAGTCTTGCGACTAACTCAATTATAGTTTACCCTGATTTGCTTTAACAGCGGAATCTTGTATTTTTGGTTCTGTGGCATACGACTTCGTAGCGCCANTTATAGTTTACCCTGATTTGCTTTAACAGCGGAATCTTGTATTTTTGGTTCTGTGGCATACGACTTCGTAGCGCCAAATTATTTCCAACTGCTTGAAACTTGAAGTTTTTTTTATTTTGCCGTATTCCCTCTAATTACAGCGCTACCAAGAAGAAACTTTTCCGGTATAGTTCCAAAGGAAACAGAACCCGTGATAAATTAATTGCGAGGCAAGCGCGGCCGTTTACAGAAATAACTTTAAAATATACCATTATTGTTGAGGTGCAGTTGAACTGATATACCTGGAACTATCTGAAACTTTTTCTTCTACCACTGAAAGTGGCAGTGTTATTCAGGTGGCCTGCCTTAGGTACCTCATCCTGTATTTATGTGTGTGTGTGTGTGTGTGTGTGTGTGTTTGTGTGTGTATATATACACACTCACATATATATGCACACACACAAAATGATCACGATAAAATTCATTACCTGATTTTTTTAAAAGACAGCAATTAATGGTTTTAAATATTCATGTTTTCACATTCACACTTATTTTTCTGACAACAAAACTGGCAAAATGCCGATTAAACACACTTACTTACCAGCAGAAGGCACTTTGCAAAACAAATTTCATTTCGAGTTTTTGCTATATTTACATGCTTGGCAAACTGTTGTGCATACGTTGCCTGGAATTGACATAAAACGCAACACTTCGTGCGAGACAGTGTTTTAATTCTGTATTCAATCATTTGAAATTTCTGATGAGGAAATAAACAAACTGACTTATCTAAGTATAAAAATTCAGGGAAAGTGTGATCTGTAAAGTGCAGCCGAATGGACCGCGTACTGCAGATAACAAGATGGCGTGCCGTCTGGTTAGCGAAGCCGCTGGTTGGAGGCGCACAGGAACTGTGCAATTGCATTATTCACAAGAGATTCCTCGTGCTTNCTGGTTAGCGAAGCCGCTGGTTGGAGGCGCACAGGAACTGTGCAATTGCATTATTCACAAGAGATTCCTCGTGCTTTATCGGCGACACGCTTTGAAAGCAGCGCTGAATACCAACGAGGCCGTTAGTCTCCGAGGCGCATCTGGCCAGCCTTCCTTCGTCCACGACAACACATCCGATACCGATCAACACCAGCTTCCTGTGTATCTTACTCGCACGCAACACACTGCAGATACGACTTACTAGCTTTTAGTCAATTATTAAGGCGCCTTTACAAGATACCGTATATAGCCCATTCACGGTTATTCCCAACTTTTCTGAAGCCCTGCTAAAGTTCTACTTCCATGATATTCCTCCGCTTCATGCCAACAAAGCGTGTCTCGANCCAACTTTTCTGAAGCCCTGCTAAAGTTCTACTTCCATGATATTCCTCCGCTTCATGCCAACAAAGCGTGTCTCGGAAATTACACCAAACGGACAGCGCACCGCATTCGTGCGCACTCATTGTAATAATATTTCGCATAAGAACTATTTCTTACTTGGCGTTACCAAAACGCCTATTTTTTCACTGTTTCTATTCATATTAATTATATATTAAAGTCTCTAATTTGTAAATAAAATACAAATAAAAGTTAAATTCAATTAAACATAAAAAGTACTTTCATGTTGACGTAGGTATAAAACGCTTGTAATACATGTCAAATTTAGGAGACAACAAAGCCCGTCATACATGGTGTGATTTTTCAAAGGTTTGATTAAAAAAAGTGTGAAGAAACCGCGAATAGACTATAATTACATTGTCGCAACAAGGACAGTGCCCGCCAGCTGAGTTGGCGGGCTGCGAACTAGCAAAGTGCTTATTACTTCTGTGTAATAATAGTGACATTTCCACTTAGAATGACTGTTTGACTAGAGACTGATGTATTTATGGGTGTACTTATAGTTTGTGCCGTTGCACCCTACCTGTAACAGTCGCCAGTGGGAGCTTAGATTAATAGTAAAAAAAACTAATTTTTTGCTTTCAGAAAAAAAAAAAGGGCAAATATACCTTTGAATATAATTAAAAACGACAAAGCAATACAATTTGCTGGAATAATTATTATACGATTAGCTACGTAAGCTGGTTCAGAGAATAAATGACAGGTTTCCATGTTTGAAATAACACTGAGAACAAAATCGCCTTAGAAATACAAAAACAAAGGAGCGCAAATATTTCAAAGCAAGGTCAGCAGGTCTGCAGTGTATTGTGTGATTAAAGTAAACATTTAAATAACATTATTTTATAATTCTGCACGTATTTTCCTAACCAACGTTGCAAATATTATTTTTATTTTTCTTTTGAAATGCCAGTGCGTTTATGCTACATAGTTTCAGAATTATGTCTTACGACTATTGCAGTTTACGCGCAGAATTGTGGACTAACAGTTGCGAAATAAAGACTATCTTTGAGTGTAACACTCGACCTTGCAAGACGACGGAGGAGGAGATGATACCGATTATTAGTACTTTGGTCATTTCTTTGAGCAACGCAATCGATGACGCAAAATATAATATACAGCAAAATACTAGGACATGACAAAAGTTGTAAATAAAAGTGAATAACAGAAATGGCAACTACCTGGCAAACTAGTAACTATTGCGTAAACTAACGTATGTAGTTCTCCAACGGCTGATAGAGAAGTCGCACGCATCGTTTTCTTTGCATTCATCAACTGAGTAAATGCAGTTCCATTCAAAATGGACGCTGGGGTTGCCACTCTCTGGTCTTGTGCCACTACTGCCCCAACCAATCCGTCCTAAACGACTGCCCGTGTCCGTTGCATGGTCAGGAATCAAACTCGTGTGGTCAGCATCTCGGTTCAAATTCACTTGGCCAACCGGGTAGAACAAAAAAATCCTGGCAGGCCTTAAATATATTGTCGGTTGACGTCTATATGACGTACGTAATTTCCTTAACTTATTAAATGTCGATACACTGATTAATAGGGAATTCGTTTGCGTTAAACTGAGGAAAGGAATTCTAATGAAAGAAAATAATTACTTCATAAATTACTATCTACTCACAGACCTCTCAAACCAAGTAAAAAAGGTCCTTGCCATCTTATATTTTGCTGAAAGAGTAATTTGTGTCGGAAACAAGCTCAACTTCTGGCTTCCGCATCACCTTTACACGACATCTGGCTTAATAAAAAATTATTCGCCTTCCTCGCCTCGTCCCACACTTTTCCTGAAAGAGCGGTGTCGCCTCAGCGAAGACACGTATAATTACCGTAACTAAACATTTCCCGAGGTTCCTCGCCCTTTCCTCGGAGATAATTATTAAGAAATTCGTTATAAATAAGTAACGGTTTATCACGGGCGACGGAGATGAATGCGCCACGCGCGTCCCACGTGCAGCTGAGAGACACATAAATTACTCAGCGCCGGGTACGAGGAGGAAAGAGGAGAAAGGAACGACGCGATGAATCAGTTTGAAAAATGCGGGACAAGGAGGACCGGGGCACACAAAAGCGGAGAAAATGGATGCACGGTAGATTTCCCACCAGCCAACGGGAGAAGGGAGAAAACTTTCTTGTGGGGAGGACGCGCGCGGTCGGTTGGTCGCCGGATGAAAAGGCAAACAAAAGAGGCGGAATCTCACTCGGGCGGCGCAAATAAACAGAACGTCGCGGAGGCACGCCGGCGAGGAAGACGGAGCTGATGAGGAATTGGCTGCGGCAGCGTAGGGCCGGGGGATGCTGAGGGAGGAAGGATTAAGGGCAGATCAATTCCTGCCACTTGCAGCATCCTTCACAGTCTGGACCACACTGCTAAATAATAACATTCAGAGCTATAGTCCAACGTATAATCTGTGTACAAATTCTGAAAATTTTTATTTCGCACAAGGTATAAATTCAAAATACACACGATTTCGCTACTTTAAGTTTCAAGATTATGTCCTCCCATTTTTTGTACCTTTATTTGGCTTGTGCTTGATGCCATATCAGAAAAAAATATTAAAAATGCTGGAAATATAAACGAGTGAATTTGGAACAATTTTACGCCCTTAATACAGCAACCACGCGTTTTCATGTCGTATTAATGAAGATA
Organism: Clitarchus hookeri; assembly: GCA_002778355.1. Lineage (NCBI taxonomy): Eukaryota > Metazoa > Arthropoda > Insecta > Phasmatodea > Phasmatidae > Clitarchus > Clitarchus hookeri. The sequence goes on from NQII01007225.1 coordinate 8,581, forward strand.
GAGGTGTCCGGCGTGTTTGTATGGTGACGAAGTTCATATAGTGAGATTTTTTTGTTGTTCACAGTAACAGTGAAAATACACAAATGTATTAGTTGAATAGGGATTTTCTAGTACAAAAAAGTTTGGCGAAAAACTTTAAATCATTACATACGCGTGGTTCACGCATACTGTATATCTTTATTAGTGTGTCATTAAAAAATCTCTGGACCTCCGCATGAAATGAAGGGTACGTAATAACGAGTATACACACGAATGTGTGATTATAGTTGAAATAAAGAACTGCGTGTAGTAATAATAGTGAAGCTTTAAATCGTGTTGAGTTGCGGAATTATGTAGGCCTATAGGTAGGGATAGGAACATTTCACGAATTCATTTCAAGACGTCAAACACGTGTACACTGAAGCCGACACTGCAATTGGATCACAGTTTACTAGACGCGCTCTGCACGACTCTGAGCCAATAGCAGACTTGCAAGGAAAACAAGTAGCGAATCCCATACTACCAGGTGTGGAGTAACACTGGCTACTCTCTAGAGCAGCTGCCGGTGAACAAACATCTGAGGCTCTAGTATATACAGGACTGTGGAGTCTAGCCTACAGATCATTCAACTCGCGGAATTTTGCTATCCCATCTATAGGCTATGTATGAACTGCAAAGATTTTCCTCTAATATATCAGCACTACAAATATAGACAAATATAGATTTCTATCTTCACATTCTGTAATTTTCTGGGTTGATTAAATAAAAATGTTTTTAAAAAGTATCGCAAATTCGCAAATCAGGCAATGCACGTAGTTACTAGAAAGGATATATCCTACACTGTAAAAAAATTCTAGTAAACTTACTAAAATGATTTGGAAGTTTTTAATCCATATATCGTATGGAAATAATACCACACATCCCGCTACAAATATGGAATGTTTAGCGTCAGTAATATAAAACGTTGAAACATTTCCTACGCATTTAACTGTTTCCTGAGCAAATGCAGGAATGGTAGCACGAATGTATGGGAAATAACTTTACCATTCGCGCTTTCTCACTGTGTATACACTCATATAGTAAATTTGCGAATAATTTCTTAAGAGTGTATGAACAGTGTGTGTGGATATAAGTGAACAGAAATCCATTGATGTTGGTTATAAAAGCGACAGCTGTGTAACTAGGATATACGATGTCTGACCTCAGTTTACTGTTATTACATTGTTTAAAATTCGGGACAGGAACTGAGTCCTTATGGCACACAACTGGCAGAATTTGTTTCCATACCTTCCAACAGCAGCGCGGTGGAAAGTTGAAATTCGGTTGGTGTAGTGAGTCTGGCATGCAAACGACGCTTCCAGCTCACTTCGAAAATAGCGGGTTCAAGAAGAGGCATTGTGGGGGACAGTTAGGCCATCAAATCACGACGCTAATGATCTTGTTTTATGAGAGAGTGAATGAGTGAAGATATTTTATATTTTGGCGGCTCTTAACAGCGAGGTCTTGAGAACCGATGAGGGTGATTGAGGTGAGTATGGA
>NQII01007225.1:34713-54453 GCA_002778355.1 Clitarchus hookeri
CCTCAGAAACGAACATAACTAACTCATTTTAAAAGTACCCCTAAAGGTTTTAGAAAAACAAAATATGATTTACATTTTTACGTCACCCAACTTCGGAAAGATGCGGAATTGGATGTTCCAACTGCGTAAATTTCGCATTCTCTTCTACCGCGCAGCGATGGGCAGAGCAGGGAGTAAATTAAACCGTCCGCCACAGTGTTTTGTGACGCTGAGGAGTTATAACCGCCGTCAACGGTGCTCGTGGCAAGTATTGGGGAGGGAGAAGAGCGGAGAGAATGCGCCCAGAAGGTGGTTGGTGCGCGTTATTTAGTAGGGGTGGCTGGCTTGGGGTGACAGCCCTCGTGGGATGATGGATGACCAGGCGGGGGGAAAGTTAGGGTCGCCGAGCGCTGTTCGTCAACGAAGGTCATTGCACATCTCGCCGATATTGCCAGACGCTGCGCTCGAGGCATAGCCTACAAAATGCAACCCAACTGTTCGTTTTAGTCTTACATATTCTTCATCGCATCCTAGGTAATTATTTTATACTTTTTAAATACCTGCCAAATTTCTGTAATTTTTTGCTAAGTATTATTTTAAAAAAAAAATAGTTAAAATTTCTTAACCTATGAGTTTTGCCTGGAACACAAGCGATACAAGGTTTCTGATGAAAAAAATATTAATAAGAAAATATAATGAATTTATCGCTATTAAAGGCTTTTAAAGTTCAACAACTAGGTTTATTTTAAATTTATGTCTTTTTGATTCCTATAATTTGTTCGATATACTAATGATAGAATTCATATTACTTCGCGTAAACATCATTAAAATACGCATAAGCCGAATCGAGTTTATACTTTCACTTGAATTGTATCAGTTAACGTACGTTACACGCGAAATAAAGACTAAGTTTACATGTTCCCCTTTTTATGAAGGGTGGTTCACTAAGATTTTAAGTCAATAGATGAGGGCTCGGGAGCGTTTATTTCAAGCAAACTGCGCTTGAATTTTCTTGGAACAGAGATAGAAAAACACTCTGGCAAAAACAGCTGCCACTATAGTCGATCGGGTTCGAACCCACAACCTTTCGAGTCAAGGTCAGTAACCTTACCCCACGACCAAACCCACTCCGTCATTCGTGTAATAAGAATTCTGAAAAAACTATCGCCCACTCGTACGTGACCAAGCTATTATATGACACGAAATTCTCTCTCATGGATAAACTACCTTCCACAGATGTATGTTTAGCTCTGTTTTTAAGCAACAATTTATTCTGTAGACAAACTGAGGGTGAACCACTGAAAAGGAATTAGCTGTCTTTGCTGTGGCCCACTCCCTTGTTTTGTTAGGTAATAATTGCTCAAAACATTTTAAAACCAGAAATAAGTGTGCAGTACAAATATGTACTAACCTGTAACCTTTTTTATTGCGATCTTGCCACTTACTGTGGTTACAGCGTATAAGCGCTTGCACAGTGAACAGTGATGTTGCACCATCAGAAATAGAATGTTTCACATGTTTAGCAATAGGTGAAGAGACAATAATGTTACGTGCGGCAATTTATTTTCGTGCCCTTCCTCCCTCTTCTTTCCAATCCTGTTGAGCAGGAAACACAGCTTCTCCCAGGATGACGTCATTTATATCCGAAGGAGGGGAAGCGGAGCCACTACACGGGCCGCAATAACGCCAATGATACTGAAGTCTCTGGAGGAATGAATGATTTGGGAGTCATTTGCGCGAATTTTCTGGTCGTCACCACCCTCGGCGCGACTCGAGATTCGAAGTACCTTCTAGGCCAGGTCAGCTCAGTTGCGTCGCCCTTCTAGACATAGAAAAGGCGTTCGACATGGTCTATAATCCTGGTATGCTTTTCAAACTTCACGAGTATCGCCCCCCCCCTCCCAACTTATCCGCTTCATTTCATCCTACCTATCATCACGCACATTTCATGTCAGTCTCGACGGTGAAAAAGCCATGGTCTGCCAGGTTACAGCAAGAGTACCCTAGGGCAGCATACCAGGTACGGTCCTGTTCAATTTATATATTAATGACATGCCACGAGCCAGAGGCTCATATCGGCTGCTATGCGGACGACAACATCATCTTCGCGTCGTCAATGAACAGAGACGGTGCCATAAGCCACGTGCAGGCTGCCCTAGCCGAAATAGAGCCATGGCTAGCGAAAAGGCACATTAAAGCAAATGCAGCCAAGACTGAAGCTATAGAGTTCAGCACCCGGCGATATAACCCAACTACAAAGCTACAGTTCTGTGGTCAGCAAATAGAATACACTGCAGCAACAAGGTCAAGTACCTGGGTGTAATCATGGATAGGAAGCTGCTCTGGAGGCATCATATTCATACTCAGCTTGCCAAAGCCAATTCCCGGCTAAGGCAGCCGTTCCCACTACTTAATCGCCATAGTTCACTCCGCACCCGAAACGGTGTAATCATTTATCAATCACTCATTCGCCCCATTCTCACCTACGCCACATCAGTCGTGGGGACAGCAGCTAGCTGTCATCCTCAGAAACTTCAGCGCTTCCAGAGCAGAGTCCTTCGCATGATAACGGATGCACCCAAGTACATACGAAATGACCAGCTTCACAACGAGCTGAAAGTGGAAGGAATTGAACATCATATGTGCAAGCTGGCCACAGAGCTGTACAAGAATATCCCGAAGGTAGAAAACCCCCTGGATCGTGAGTTGGCGAACTATGATGAAAGGCTGGTGTGGAGGCGGAAACGACCGATAGCTCTCATCCTACCTCCAACAAACTGACCATGCTTTTAAATATTTTTGATTAGTACTTTTAAATAGCTTACACAGAGCAAAATTCGGCAGTAAGTACGGTATTGTTTAATTTGTATACTATTTAGATTTATCCCGACTTATTATGTTATTTCAATATTATATTATTTCAATATTATATTATTTCAATTTTATTATATTCCAAATTAACTCAGATGTATCAATTTAATTTACTATATTACTCTACTATTTCTAAATTATTCCAATTATTTCTATTTTATTATGTTTTATTCTCTCAGTTCAGTGTATTATATTATGTATATTACATTGATTTGACTTAATTTAAATACTGTATAACCATGTTTCACCATAATCCAATTATTTAATGTGTGTATATATGCGTATATGTAAATGGATGTATGAATGCACCAAAAAAAAATTGCGTGAATGTGTGTGCGTGCATGGGTACATTCACAGGAAATGTTCATTTCTCTAGTTTTCAAGGACACACCCCGGTCGAGTTTCTGCTGGCTCTGTGTATGTCATATACTGCCAGGAGACTACTGAACGCTGGCATCATGATACTAATTAAATTCATTCAAATCCTGTTTAAAACATTTTAGAGATTACATTACCCAACACCAGATATCCATCCACATCCTAGGGAGGCCCGGAGAAATGCAAACTAGTAGCATCTCGCTTCTTTCCAAGCTTCAGCTGCAGTTATAGGCCTCTGGCGCGAGATTAAATCTCCGCAAGCCTACATAAAGGACCGCTGGCGTGGGTCACCCCCGTAAGTTCGAATACCCACCCTCCTCAAGAGCCCAATGGGCAAAGCCTTACCTCAGGCTCCTACAGGCAATCCTAACTGCCTGCAAAAGAGGGGGAAACCTGCGGCAGAGCGCGGCATAGGAGCGGGGATACGAATACTGCATTCTCCAGACTGGAAATCGAAAACCCGGCCGCTCACGCCGCCAGAAATTTGCTTTTGGGGGGTTGGGTGGTGGGCCCAGTGGCTACAACTTCCTTCCTATTTCGCAGCCCGCGGCATAATGAAGGATGCTTTAGGGGCGGGGAGGGAGGAGAGGGGAGGAGAGGGGACCCCCGATGGCCAAGCACAACATTTTCACATCACCACCCATGAAATCATATACCATGTCCATTCATTTCACCAAGTTCACTATAATTCCCAGGTAAGTGCAGGGGCCATAAGGCCTACGAATATTGACCCGCAAGTATATATGAGTATAATTTAGTTAGGGGAGCGGGCCCCCTTAATCTTAGCGTGTTAGCGACTCAGTTATGTAAGTCGCGGCATACCTGTGTGTTGACCGTTTGGAATGGCCGTTAGTACCTAGTGTATGCGATCATCAGGACGACGGGCGACGGCGCAGTGACCGGCGAGTGCGGTGTGCGACCACCAGGAGAGCAGAGCCCGGGACTTGATGCGTGAGTGGCGGACATTTGGACTGATATGAATGTATGGCTGTGGACATTCTGATACTGTATGTGTAACTAATAAGATAAGATTAAGCGACTTTAGCTAGTATTAAGTCACTGATAATTGAGATAGGTATACAAGTTGTGTTCGCTGATAGGTATCATAAGTGTTAATAGCATAGATAAACAATTGTGTGTTTTAAAAATTGCTGTCGTATTTTTATTTTACAGTAAAAAAATTAATAAGTCGAAATTAGCTCATATTTGGAAACGCCTTAGGCGATTTGTAACAATAATATTGGCCAAAGAAATAGGTAAATATTAAGTAAACTGGTGCTGGCCGAATACCCGGCGATGTATAATTACGCGTATTTAACTTCGTTGAATGCAATATTTTTGTTACTAGTGAAATTGTTTCATTTACTTGCAAAGCAAAAAATAACGCTAGGCAGGCAGCAAATAAAAATTCCGTGAGACTTAAAACATAAACAGCATTTATAACATTTGTAAGTAGCCTGAGTTTGTGAAGTCGATTCCCACAGAGTTGTAATGAGAACCACCTTTAAAGATTACAGAAGTTTGATTTTATGTTAGTGTTTTTAGTGTAACGTCGTGACTGAAGAGCGTAGGAAACGCACAGAGCTGATAGAAGGCGTAAGTTCCTTTAATACCTGCCCACTCCTAACCCCAATTCTAACTACGGCTGTGGTACTTCAGCCTCGTGCAGAAATGTCTATCTGTCTGAAGCCCGCCCAGTAAGCGCCGACTCAGCCGCACGAGTAGACAGTCTCGTTAACGCGTGGCGGGTAAATGAGCGCGCTTGTCAGGAAACGGGTCACCCCTCGCGCAGACTTGTCAAGAGTCTCGTCTGCTCACCGCTTCCCTATCATCCCCGGCAGATAACAAGAAAGTATTATACCAGGGTGGAGGATGCACGTGAAGGACGAAGATAGAAATAACTACTTTCCGGTCTAACTTAAGGCTGTTGGATACAAACACATTAATTATTTTATATTTGTACCAAACTTCGTTCAACTGGTGTGAAATGCGATGCTATTTTATTCGAATAAAACAATTTTGCAATTTATATTTTTTTAAAATAATTTGATGTAAAATCCAAAAAATTTTCTGTTTTGCAGCAATACTAAACCGCGTGACTTGTAATCGCCAAATAACAAGCCACACATGGGAAAAAATTTTAATATCAAAAAATGTTTTTACATTTAACATATTTGATGATTACTGATTACATATGTGTCATGCGGTAGCCCACGGCATTAGTTTACTTTCTACATTATTAATTTGTAAAACATAGTTAGTGTTTGTTGTTATAGCTGTAGCAAAACAAAAAAAATTCGGGTTGTCATCAAATTATTCAAAAAATATAAAGTGTAAATATTTTTGATTCGAGGAAAACGGCATCGCACACAATGCGTACAAGCTTAACAATGTTTGGTACAATCATAAAATAATTAAATTTTTGGCATACAACACCCTTAACCCTGGCTATAACGAGTATGCATTCCTAGGCAACCGGATAAGGGATCATGGAGTGTTAGGGGTGCAGGAGGCGGAGGGGAGACCAGTTTACAGACACCCCCCTGCGCACCATCCTTCCAGAACACATGCTAATGACGCGTCATTTCCAGGCGCGCGCGGCGCCATTGTTTTCATATTTTGGCTAGGAAGAGGGGAGGGGTGAGTGGGAGGGTAGAGTTGTTTGACAAGGGGTGGTGTCGGGTACGGAGGTGGTAACCAAGAGACTAGGGGGTGGGGAACGCCGGGCAAATCAGCTGTCAAGGCGACGTGACGGATGGCTGTTTAATATGCGCGCGGCTCTCACGCACTTGTTGGATTACTTGCCCCCCCCCCCTTACTGTACCCGGCAAAACTCCCAGCCGCAGGGGACGGGGTGAGGACTCGGTATCTCTAGCAGGGGTGGCAGTCCGCATCTTCTCCGGGCAATAAAGAGCTCCGGCCTCGCATCGCCCCTTGGGGTCGAGGCGATAGCCCGCCCTCCCCGCCTATCACCACGCCACGCCACGCCACGCCGCGCCGGAATTATGCGCATATTTTGGGTCTCGTGGACCGCTGCGTGGCTGAGGGCGGCCCTGTGACGCAGCCGACCGATATATCGAATTACAGCTGCGGTCGCAGATACACGGCCGCCGCTGCACTTGCTCGGCTTCACGCCTCGTTTCTGGCGCCACAGGACATGTATTGAAGCGGCGAGCAAATACTGGTCAAGTGTTCCGCCCGCCTTGCGCTTCAACTACGTTGCAGTGTGTTTGAAATTTGATTTTTTACGAAACTATTAAACTTATCCCCAGCATGCATGTTTACCTTCGAAAAGACATCTTACACCAGGCGAGAACGGAATGGTACTTTAAAGTTACCACGCATGCTGTAATATTATTTTGGGGACCTCCAATTAGTTGAAAGCGGCTTTTTCAGACTGCCGTTTTTTTAAAACACACTAGACGGATTCTAGTTAAGCTACGATAGAAGCCTGTACTAAACTTTGCTACAGGCTTTTCATCAATAAAACGATAGGGTCGCCGCTGAAAGTCTCATATGTACACGCAGCACTACGAGAACACTGAACGCCAGTTCAGAATCCTGCGCGTAGTGTAGCGTGTGCCAGTGTAACCCTTATAGCTCTCGCGCTTTTCGGCCAGAAAAACGAGAAACATTATGCAGGCAGACGGGCCTCTTAACTTCTGCCGGCAAAGAGAATGACTTTCCCCACGCCGGAAGTCCCCAGTTAGATTTTTTGAACCAGCCAAAATTCTATTGACGGGAATATTCACGTACTGCGGACTTTTTCTCGGGGTATTCCCGTTTCCTCCCTGTATTCAATTTACATTGGCCTACCTCCATTGCATTTTTCGTTCTTAAGAATGGCCAGGGAAGACAGGTCTGCTAATCTGGTTTGGAAAGGCAGTACGTTACTCTTAGCGCAGATCCATTCTGATTCGTGCCAATCCTGCCTCGAGCCAAAAACAATGTGCACCACCAGTTACACTTTGAAGAATTGGCAACCCGGACGTACGCTCTGACCTCAGCTAAGTTCCATAAGTTATGCACAGTAATGCATACAAGCTCCCGTTTTTATTTTGACTGCCTTATAATCCCCTGGGCTACAATAAACGCCTCTCCTCATCATAATAACGCTCTTTTTTAAACCCTTTAAAACTCAGGGAAAAATCAAATTACTTCAAAGAGGGGACTCCCCGCCATTTAAAGCTCAAGGGAGCAAATAAATAACATTATTATTTTTGATTCCTTACTCTCACAAAAAAATTGTCTCCTTAAAAGCTTTTTCTGTATGTAATATTTTAGAGATGAAGACATACAAATAAAATATTGTTTTTCTTTTGTATAAAGAAAGAATTGTACCACTTAAACATCATTACTTTCATCTTCACTGTTCCGGGAAATTTAATTCAATAATAGGTTGGTGATATCTGTACAGTTGTTGCGGTACGTTTACAATTAATTATAATGTAGAAACAAGTAAAATATATATTAGATAACCAATTTAAGGAAATTTTCCGCACAAATTACAGTAATTTTCTTTCACGTAGCTAGCATCTCATAGCCCTGAAAATTACTTGCACATGCATTGCGAGAAGAAAAATAAAAATTAACATGTTGAAATGTGCAAACCATATCAAAACGGTGAGCTCCTAACGGCTAATCTAGCCCGCGGTACGTGGCAGGCTTACAGATTCGACTTCCTAAAAGGCTATATTTTGTCAGATTTTCAAAGTCTAAAACAAAAGCGTTCATCATAAATGGGATATGCTGAACATAGGCTTCGTGTCTGTTCCTATACCTGAAATACTCTATATTGACAACGTGCCTTTATTACATCAGCCTTTTCAGAAACAATGAATATTTCTTTATAAAAATATTGTGTTATTTAAGCCCATTTTGCTCACCTTATATCTAAAGGGAGTGGTTTGTTAATTCCAGGGATAAAACACTAACAGAAAAATATTTTTTAACTCAATTCTGTTTATTATTGGCACGTAACAGACCTAACTGATTTCATAACTAAAGTGAAGTTTAACTGATTCAGCCTGCAAGCGAGATCACTGAAAATGTAGTCACGTATAGAAGCAAGTTACAGACTGGAAACTGTGAAAATAACCGTAGAGACTGTATTGAAATTTATTAAAGTCAACTGACAATATATACTTGTGCCTAGACTAGTACTAAATGCCTGGCACGGTGCTGAGACGATTAAAAAAGTGTTCTAGCATACACTACGGCACGAAGACGATTATAAAAGGGCACTACGAGAAAGGATGAGTAGGTAAATATTAATACCATACCAAAATAGACAACAGTAAACTGCAGGAACGACCAAAACTCTTCCTCCGTGTAAAAACAGCACACACGCAGGGCCCGAATGCATTTAAACCCACGTACATCGAACTGACAATTCATACATATGTACAAAAAATCATAGGCTTCAAGAAGGCTGCGTTACATCACCTAAACACTAACAGGCGTCTGCGTTATTTGTAAATTTATAGGGGCAAATATTTAAGATTTCACTGCTCTACTCTGCTTGCCTTTAAACTTTATTTATTATTGCTTTGTTAGAATATTAGTAGTAGAGCTGCAACTTCGCAGATAGACGCGATATTCTGCCGAAATATATAACAAAAAAATCTCAACCCTACTTCGAAATCCTAAAGAGATCTGATAATGTTCAATAGGCTGGCTTCTTACATAGCCAGAAAGTAGGATTAAGGGTGATAAATTGGAAAGCCTTCGACACAAGAGTGGCACAAGTCTACGTTAGTAATATTCAAGCAATAAAAATATATAAAAATAAATGAAAACGGAAGAATTATTAAAATATAATAAAATGTTATTGGGTGAAGTTAAAATTGTATTCAACGTGCATGCAAGCATGGCTACGCAAATCATATGTAGTCTATTCGCGGATTTGTAACACTTTTTGAATACAACTTTAGAAAAATCACCCCCCGGGTAGGACGTATTTGGTGGTTTCCTAACTATATAATGTATCAGAATCTTTTTACACTGGTGTTAACATAAATGTACCTTACCTTTGGTTTCATTGAAAATTCATTTTATATTTTACCTATAAATTATAATATTTTATTTACAATTATTTTGAATAAAAAAATAAAAACAGGGAGAAAATAGGTGTGTTGGTAATGCCTGGTAAAATAGTTATTATGCGAAATATTACACTGAATGTGCACGAATAGAGTGCGCAGTCCCTTTGGTCTGAATTTCAAGATTCGGTTAAGCTTTTTTTTTTTGCGTAAGGTGAAGGAATATCCTGGAAGAACAATTTTAGCAGGACTTCAGAAAAGTTGGATGTAACCGTGAATGGAGTATACGTTGCGAGAATGGTATGAGAAGGGGTTGTGTACTGCCAGCTCAGCACGCGTGCAATGCGGATAGCAAACACGCGTAGCTCACAGGCGTCACTTCTGTGGCATGCGCGGCGGGACGAGCGGCCGTAACATAAGGCACGGAGCCTCGAGCTGTGGAGGAGTCGCAAGCCCTTCCTCCCCCCCCCCTTCCCGGCCGGGGACTGGCGACATCTTAATGGAAATCAAGAAACCCTAAACCACCCTCTCCCTGCTTGGGGTCCCTGGGGGCTGGAATGAACGACGCAGCTACTGGGGGACCGCGTGGTGGAACGGCCGCAACACCAACACACCAACTTCTTGTCCCCCTTGGCTGTGGCAGACGGTTTTATACGCGCTTGGCTCAAAATGATGTGCTGCTTCGCAGTTTCTCTTCCCACATAAACATAAACAGTATTCACGCCCAGAGTTGAGAAGTTTCTGGGCAACAGCTGGTATTTACACGACCCTTCACAATGTTTCGAAGACATACATTCTGTGCTCTCGTGGCATCGTGGCATCGTGGCATCTATTTAACCCCGAACAGCGAGCTATATCTGGTGATTTTAACTTTGACTAATCGCTTTAACTGGAATATTATGAGGATGGAAACACTCATATATTTTTAGTTAATCAAAATATGCTTCACTATTTCATTAAGTATAATGTAATAACGCAGTTGGAATAAAACTAAATACTATGATGATACAAATAAGACTTAAATCTATGACCTCCAGAAATCTTTACTAAGCAAAGGGTGAAAATATCATGTAAATAAAAGAGTGAATACGAACTTCCACACTAGCTGTCGTGCAAGAAGTGCGAAGACTACAAATGTATATTTAAGTTATTTTTAATTGGCGAGTATGATTATGCACATAATTACATGTAACTTATAGATCCAAATAAAATGTCAAAATAATATTTCCCGGCAACAAGATATTTTGCAAGCACTTCAGGAAAAATGTTTACAAGAAGAATATGTACACTACCCACAGATGCATAAATTTAGAATTTAAAAAACTGAAACCCAATAACTATAATACAAATATAATTTATTGTACAACCAAAACTGAATGTCCACTCAAATGGTTGTTTGCTTGTCGCAGTGTAAGGTAAAAGCTAAGCTTTGTTGTGTTAAGATTAAAAAGCTTTGAAAATGTATTTCTCACTTACTAAATTGCAAGCAAAATAAATTTTCTTGAAAAAAAAAAAAATCTGCGTCAATGGGTTGTAGGATTGCACAGAATAAATAAATCACGATCCATGCGCGAATTTAAAATCTCTTTGTACAGGAATCAATTATAACTGTCAATATGCATTACGAATGGAACGTTGGCAGCGTTGCTAACTTCTTCTCTCAGGAACTACAAGCCAACGAAAACTTTCATGCACATTGCTCCATAACACCTGTCACTAAACAATCTGCGCTAGGAACAGTGATTTGCTACTACATAGTTACATATTGTATGTAGCCATATGAAGCAAAGCGAGTAGTAACAATAAAAGGTGGGTTATCATCATCTTCAACTCAGGTAACAGAAATTTTCACTTCGCGTCTGAAGGTTGTCGAATCACCATATTTCTGAAGAACAATTATCACATTCTGTTCCAACACAAAATGCACACCCTGCGAATTGTTACATATATTTTTACCACAAATGGCGTGGGGTGTTAATTTCTGTTAGGTATGTTGCGTAAACACACACACACAACCTCATTCATACATAGGCACATAAATATATATTTAAGCATCTACTTACTCCCTAATCGTCCCATAGTGAAAGCTTGTATTAGTCAATTATTCTGCTCTTATGGACGCTTTAAATTATTCGTTGCTTCACCGGTCACCGCCACATGTCACGTATAATCGTCTGATAGCCACAAGTTTCTAGCCATCACGTAATTACAATGCTATTGCAAACTGCAATGGCACATACTAGTGCACGATCACAAGGTGGTGTTACAACGCATTAAAGGAAGCAATGGGAAATGTTAGTTACCACACTGGATGCTGTTAGATATGCTCCGAAACAATCTCTTGCGCAATCGTATTCCGACTTACTTGCCGACCAAGCGGCTTGGATTCCACTCGTGCGTAAGTTTATTTATCCTGCCCCTTTAAATGAATTTGTTCAAAAATAAAAAAAATTCTAAAGCAGCTCCAAGAAAATCTACGATACGTAAAAATAATTAAACGTGTATCCTTTGTGAATACTGAATATACGTCTACCCAACGGAAAAAAAAAACATCTACGTGTTGTTCAGTAAAACACCATTTAAAAACTTCATACAAAAACTGCAGGAATTATAAAGGCGTAGAGCTATTTCAGCATGAATGGCCCAGAATTTTTCTTACTTCAAAATCGCAATGAACATGAACACACGCGACATGTATTTTTTCAGTGCACTGATAACTGAAAATAAGAGCGCACGAGTCCCGATAGGCTCATCGCTGCAGTAGCGGAGCGCCTTTGTAAATCTCCGCGCACTCCTCGGGTTAACGTTCGCCCTTGACACTTATTTGCTCGCTCAAGCGGGATGGTGCAAGGGAAGCTATGCAAAGCAGCAAGAATGTAGAGAGATGATATATTTTTAAGATTCCTGTAAAGATTAGAAAAATGTATCTATACTTGCTCTTGTCACGTTCGATATCCAACATTCGGCCCAAATTTCTATTGTGTTAGTGTTTAACGTGTTGCTTATGGTTCACGTTTACATAAGTAGGGCAGACGTATGTCTTGTGAGCACGCAGCCCTTGGATTTATTCTTACTGGGTGGTTACGCCATACTTTTAGTGACAACAGTCCCATATGATATATCCTACAAAACACTCACTGAATCTTAGTAGACTAATACGTGAACTGTAACGTCGTTAGCCTATACTCGGCCCCATAAAGTAAAATTTATAAATTTTGTAGAAAAACGATGAAATCTTATGTTACACCACATGAAAATAAAGGTTGCATTCTTTATCGCCCAGTGTTTCTGCACTATAAAAAGTACTAAAAATATTTTATAACATTCACAGACTCGTAAAAAAAATCTACTTTAAACTTGTGACTGGAAAAAAAAATTCCAAGCACACAAATACAGGATGAGTATAAAAGATTACCCCAACTTTGAAGATTTATAATATCAAAACCAAACAACCTAAAACCTTAATTGACCAATCAAATGAACCGTGGAACCGTGAAGTTTGTTTGCCATACATTCATAAATGTTCAATGTGACCACAATGAGCGGCTCCAACGACATCTACGCGATAATCAAACTCGTTCCACGCTCTTGTCAGCATGTCCGGTGTTACGGTTTGGATGGCGTCCGTAATTCTCGTTTTGAGGTCGTCAATGTTAGCCGGTAATGGTGAACGAAACACTTGATCCTTTATATACCCCCATAGAAAAAATCGCAAGGAGTGAAATCCGGGCTTCTTGGGGGTCAGTGTTGAAGAGCCTGGTCACCAGCTGCTCCTCGACCAATCCAGCGTTGCGGCAACGTCTCGTTCAGGTATCCGCGAATAGCTAGGTGCCAATGGGGTAGTGCACCATCCTACTGGAAAATTAAGCTCCCCGCTACCTCTTCTAACTGAGGAAACAGCCACTCTGTAAGCATTTCCAAATAAGCAATTTCAGTAACAGTGGGCTCGTGAAAAAAAGGGCCAAAAATAGTGTCTTTGGATACAGCGCAAAACACGTTCACTTTGGGGGAAGCGCGCTTGTTTTCGGTGGTTTAATGTGGAGGCTCCTTACCCCATATCCGCACGTTGTGCCGGTTCACCTTACCATTTGTATGGAACGTCGCTTCATTGATAAAAACCAGCTTAGACATGAAGGCATCGTAAACCTCCTTCTGGGCAAGGAAACATCAGACCGCCCCCTTCACATCGACGTGTCGAATGCGAGCTCGCTACCCCGTCACCGCCTCAAACTGAGAGTTACGAGTTTGATTATCGCGTAGATGTCGTTCGGGCCGCTCATGGTGGTCACATTTAACATTTATGAATGTATGGTAAACAAACTTCACGGTTCCACGGTTCATTTGATTGGTCAATCAAGGTTGCAGGTTGTTTGGTTTTGATATTATAGACCTTAAAATCGAGGTATTATTTTATACTCAACCTGTACATTGAAATAAAACGCATATATATATTTTATCACACTACTTTGAAAAATACTAAGCTATAACAAATATACAATTGCTTCATAGAAAACACCTTTTTTTAGGGGATGAAAGACGTTTTCAAATAATCGAATTATGTATTGGCAAACTTGCTGATAGTCTTAAGAAATAAATAACTTCTTCCCCCATGCAAAAGAAACCGTCTTTACCACTTTAAGAATAAATATATCTTCATTTTTCTTACTAAATCAGTTACACCCGAAGTATTTTGCACAGGAAAAGCGACAAACTTTTCTAAACACCATTATAAAATGTTCAGCACAACTGTCTCGTTTACATCTCAAGCACAAATCGAATTACGAGTCGAAAAAAAATTAACTCGGTACGTACAAGCCGTCAGTGCGTTTTTTTCCCCTCCTACAGACTGATTGGCACATTGTCTCTTGTTCAGCTAAGCTCCTAAAAAAATGCTTCTTATACCCAGCAACTTCCCTAAGAAGTCATTTTATTTCAGCACCGTCTTCCATTTGGAAGTTTGCGTGGTCTCGCACCCTAACACGCAGGGCCTCTTTCTTCCTTAGACAAAAAAAGCGACGGAAGATTCAAAGAAATCAGCACAAGGCACACCTAGTCTCTCTTCCCTACTTTTCTTTTTATCTGAGGTTTGCTAGTCAATTGGCAGAATGCGGAATTTTCACAATAAAGGCAGGGAGCGGGTGTGCCATAGATCGGCTCGTAACAGCTCTTAATTGCTTTCGTGCAGGCTGCTCATTCGGCGGTCGAGGAGGGTCCAACCAACACCAAAGGAGAGTAATAGAATGCCGTGGCACGCGACCTTTCAGGTAACTGACCTGGCGATCCAGTTCACTTTTCCTTCAGACACGGTTTTACAAACTGTTCCCCTAGTAAATGGAAGTTGTTCTTTTCGCGCTGGGGCTATCCAGGAGATTAGGTTCGGCTTCACACGCCGAACTGAACTACTGGTTACTACATTATTTCAGTGGTTTTAGGAACACCAATTTTGAAACTACAACTAAGTATATATATCTCTGGCAATTTACGCCTACATTACCATTTAGAACGAATATAATTCATGAGCCTCTGTTCAGTAATTATGACGTAATTAGTGCAGCATCGTTTTTGTTTTATAAATTGGTAGTTGCAGTTTCACAACTACAATTAACGCGTGGATAAAATTTGGAAACTACATTTGAAGGAATTTGCAAAATGTAAACGTGCCACTATAAGAAACGTTATTTCGTTGAAAAGAAAATTATATGGCACACAAATGGAAAAACCAACTTGTCGGATGAGAGACAGTCTTTACTTAGCACGTTACGTCGTCTTGCATCTTACAGACACTTGTTGACAGAACTGACAACCAACAGATATTTTACAGACAGTTTTGTGTTTGCTGGATAACGCTGGGTAAAGTGACTTTTTGAAATTGTTGGGAACCTATGTGTCACCATTAAGTCAACTCTCACTATAACGAGAAGGAAACAAAAAAAAAAAAAAAAACTTTAGAGGCAGCCAATTTACGCATTATCTATTAACAAGACGTATATACATAAAATTACATTTCCTAATTTGTTGCAGATATTATTCCGTACAGCGTGTTTACGTTAAAAAAAAATCAGCAACATGCAGAGGTTTTTTAAAATGATAGCTCCAAATGTGTTTAATTACTCGTAAATCAAATAAAAAACCATTATGTTTTCTTACTCAAATATTCGGTGAAATGAGTGAGTGAAGAGATTTGGGCGGCTCTTAACAGTGACGTATTGAGAGCTGATTCACAGCAAGAAACGTGTTTCCTTTGTATTCATAATTTTAGCGTTTGATAAGTTTTTTTTTTTTTTTTAATATACTGGTTTGAAAGTTACAGGCACGGAAACCATGCAATGTAGGTAACATATCGAAATCTCATGTTACACCTTTTCACCAACATATTTAAATAAAGGGAAAATATACCTCACTGGATTAATACGCTATTGTTAAGTCCTCGAAAACACATTTTAACCATTTTTACTCCCTTTGGGCTTTAATTAAAAAAAAACTTTAGGTTAGTATTTAGGCTTTTTATGAGCAACCTTGTAAAGCAAAGCGCATAAAGATATCTTAACGGATTGATAAACTATTCACAAGTCCTGGAAAACACATTTTGCCCATTTTCAACCGCTTTGGGATTAAATTTAAAAAATCATATAATTACATTTTATACATTTATTTAAGTAACCTTATAAAGTAAAGGTCACAGCGATATTTTTTCTGGTTAATGAGCTAATCATCTGTCCTCGAAGACATATTATACTCTTTTCACTCCAAAAAGGGTTAAATTAAAAAAAAAACCTATTCTAAGATACGTTTTTAGGCATTTTTAATACGTAGTCGTTAAAGCAAAGAGCATAATGATCTCTCATCGGGCTAGTGAGCTATTCAGGACTCTTAGAAAATCCATTTTACCGCTTTTTACCTTGTTAGGGGTCGAATATTGAAGAACCCTTTTTAGTGTGTGCCTGCGCTCTAAAGGGAGGCCATCCCTAAATTTCCATGATTTTTCATGCATCGCTCTGACCTGTACGTTGATAAGCGAGTCAAACAATCAGTCGAAAATTTCGTTTTTATTTTGTTCAGTGTAGATAACCGTATAGGAATAAATTATCCACGCAAGATGTTTCTCTTCCTCCTGAGTGCGAAACGCCTTAATTTATAATTGCAAGACTAGCAAATAATAAATATTTTGATGAGCGCTGTACCTATGCCAACAAGTCACTTGTTTCGTTGTCACAACCAATGATCTCTATGCGTTGAGCTCGTCGATAACAGTTACAACAGTTCATAACACAGAGCAGCAGCAAGGTTTACGAATAAGTTAATCCCAGGGAAGATCACTGAGCACTGTGCCTTGTAGTAAACAGTACTGGCCAAAAGTAACCTTGGGAATACGTTCCGCGAATCAAAAGCCTGAAAGACAGCAGCGTTATCATTTACTACGAAGTCGTGACAACACGTGAGTAAGAAAAATGCTTAACCCCTGCATCGCTAACGACACTTTTCAAATTTACATCGTATCATTAACTTACTGGGTCCGTTCACCAACGGTAGGTGTTGTGTGGTACACAAAACCCACATGTCAGCCAACACTTGGGCAGTTAGATAATACAGTTAACTGTATTGGCTCTTAAATACAAGGCCATAACAAAATTTACAGCAAAAATTTGTCAACTATATTAAATTTAATTTAAAAGCCTGGGATCAGGAAGGTTTAAATAATTCTTGAATATATTCAAACTTGTTATAATACTTAGTTCCCAGGACAGGCATAAATCCCAAATGGCTAGAGAACTACCTTCCAAACCCCTGGAACGGAATATTCTTCAAACCAATCGTGAACAGTCGTGGCCCGGTGGCATGGTGCACTGTCATTCATAAAAATGCCATCGTTGTTTGGGTACATGAAGTTCATGAATGGCTGCAAGTGGTCTCCAAGTAGCTGAACATAACCATTTCCAGTCAATTATCGGTTCAGTTAGACCAGAGGACGCAGTCCATTCCATGTAAAAACAGCCCACACCATTATGGAGCCACCATCAGCTTGCATAGTTCCTTGTTGACAACTTGGGTCCATGGATTCGTGGGATCTGCGCCACACTCGAACCCTACAATCAGCTCTTATCAACTGAAATCGGAACTCATCTGACCAAGCCACGGTTTTCCAGTCGTCTAGGGTCCAACCGATATGGTCACGAGCCCAGGAGAGGCGCTGCAGGCGATGTCGTGCTGTTAGTAAAGGCACTCGAGTCGGTCTTCTGCTGGCATAGACCAGTACAGCCAAACTTCGCCGCACTGTCCTAACGGACACGTCTGTCGTACGTCCCACATTGATTCCTGTGGTTATTTCACGCAGTGTTGCTTGTCTGTTAACACCGACCATTCTGCGCCCACGTCATTGGTCTCGGTCACTAAGTGCAGGCGGTCAGCCACTGCGTTGTACATGGTGGGAGGTTATGCCTGAAATGAGGTATTCTCGGCACACTCTTGACACTGTGGATCTCGGAATGTTGAATTCCCTAACCATTTCCGAAATGGAATGTCCCATGCGTCTAGCTCCAACTACCATTCCCCGTTCAAAGTCTGTTAATTCCCGTCGTGCGGCCGTAATCACTTCAGAAACCTTTTCACATGAATCACTTGACTACAAATGAAAGCCCAACCAAAGCACTGCCCATTTATACATTTAGTACGCGATGCTACTACCGTCTGTATATTTGCATATTGCTATCCCATGACTTTTGTCACCTCTGTGTATATAGAGCAACAGCTAGGTCGAGTAGATACTCATGTTGCTACTGTGGAAAGAAGTTCAGTATGTTTGTAAGGAGGCTGCGGCTGCGAGGTCACATTGGCTGTGAGGAGATGGTCTTGTGTAAGAGTTCTTTTTTTGGCATGAAGATGATGCAAGCCAATGATTGAACAAAGTCAACTGTGGAGCTTTACCTCTCTGGATGTACCTTCTCTCCCTGCTGAAAAATTACTTGGAAACAGTATTGCTACTGTGGAAAGATCTTCAGTAAAAGCCCTCATGCTCGCCGACATGAAAGAAGCGAATTTTCAAAAGAACCGACCTCCAAATCGCTATCATGTACCATCTGTAGAACATCATTTGGTAGAAGCTATAATTTAAAGAGACACTAGTACGTGTAAAGGTAATGCACCTTTGCTTGACTGTAGCAGCGTGCATTGAACTTATTGCCGCAAAACAAGGACGTGGCTAACCTTCCTGCTGATTCGTTGAGTAAACTAACTCTGGTTCGAGCACCCATAACATTAACCACTCCTGCATCATATTTCAGAATAGTAGGCCTTGCAACAAAGCCAAGTGAAGGAAATACTGATGTCGCAGAAATAACAAACATGCACTGCCAACATGTTAAGGGAGAAACGAAGAAGTTACAAAAACATGCCGAAGAGAATGAAAATACAGACTCCAAGACTTATGGCTGCGCTGTGAAAAATAAACTAAAATATAAATATTCTACTGATGATTAAGTGGAGACATCTGCAAAGTAAAACGTAAACGCGTTACTGAAGATAATGGCTACTCTAAGTTGGAGCAGAAGAAACATAGATTCGAACCCAGTACCCTGGCCCATAAGTATCTTGCAACCTATTAATTACAGAAGAATACAGCATGCAGTGTGTAATAACATAATGGAAAATGATTTTACGTACCCAAGGAAATTAAGTGTTTGCCTAGCAAAATTATACGAGCAAACAATTACGTAACCCGTGGGAGTATAGGACTATGAGTTATTTTGCGTGAACCTAAAAAATTTACCGTGGAAGATTTAAAAGAATATAAGAAATAACTCGAACTAGCTCATTACCAAAATAACGACTGAGTACAGAACTAACGAAAGTGACAAATGTAATCGTCCCGTCATATCGACTAATAGTGATGAATGTGATTATGACGATGTCCCTGTCTTTAATTACTATGATGATCGAGATGAAATGAACATAAATGCAGAAATGTATCGTGAATCTTCTACGAAGAAAGGCGTGAAGTATAGTTACTTATTTTCTGAAGACCCCGATGAATTGGTTGAAAAACTGCAGATGTTGGTTCCATTACAAAGAAATAGACATAATTATGTAAGGGATGAGAAATTTAATCTCAGCAGAGTTCAAGGAAAGAGGTTATATTGAATGATTATGTAACGAAATGTAAATATAAGGAACGAATAAATAATTTATTTTTTTTTCAATATTTTGTATGTTACTTAATAGCTTAATATCCTAATAAAGATTCCAATGATATACTGGCTATGGTTGAACTGCAAGTATGTAATTTACTTTTTTAATGTTTGCGATTCTGAAAAGTCGTGACAAATATTCTTAAGTCTCAGTTATTATGTATGTGATGGGAAGTTGGCTAAGGCTGTTACTGCTGCATCAATAGTACTACTGCATCAATATTAAAAGGTTGATTCATGATGAATTAGGAGTATTATTGCAGCGTTGTCACACCAACCACCCCCCCCCC
>NQII01007225.1:54471-103247 GCA_002778355.1 Clitarchus hookeri
GACTTCGAGAGACACATATCGGACGTAAACACTGCAGAGAAAGGTCAAGCAGAGGTAGAAACGTGCTTCCAAGCTGCACACGTGTCACTGCTGCGTAGTCCACCCTACTCCCCCCCCCTCCACCTAGCAAGCCAAGTAGAATTTGTAAGCGCAGAGATTCAGGAGATAGTCAGGTGTATTTTGCCTGAAGCCAGAAAACACGCACCGCGAAAGAATAAGCTGAGATGGTAAATTCAAGGGGCAAGATCACCACTTCCTCCCCCCCAACCTTCAGGAACAATGGCACGTGGCTGAAGGGCTTTGTACTGAAGGCCACCACCTCCCCCCTTCTCCCAATAAGGCGACGTGTCGGAAATTAGGGAGGGAGGCTAGAGAGCATATAAGCCTCTTTGCTGGGGCTGTGGGGCAGGTTTTAAGGCCCGAAGGCAAACACTCCCTCCATCCTCCCGCACTGCATCTATACCCTGGTGGGTAAGGCAATGCACGGCACTTTCCTCTTGGTCTCTTCGGGCCATTCACTTTTCTTACTTGCCGTAACACAGTATTCTACTGGTTTTCTCGTTTAAAACCTGTCCTCCTCGCCAATCTAAGATGCTCCGACTTTTGCACTGTAAGTCTTTACCTGAGTACCCTATCATGGGTCATCATAAATTCGCCTGTTCCATTTATCGAAATCCTCTATCCTTCTGCCGATTTTGGTTGCGAATTCATTCCACAATCTATGGATTAGTTTGTCTTCCATGACTGTCTTGACTTCCAAGTGAATGCCCAGTTCTTCTGCCTGCGCTTTGAACTGCTCTCTCAGGTCTTCAGTCTTCAGGCAGACTGACAGGACATGTTCCACTGTGTCGTCAGTTCCACAGACCTCGCAGAGCGGGGACACCACGAGCCGCAGGCTGTGTAGTTTTGCCTTGAAATTCCCATGACCAGTTAGGAGCTGCATACTGTAGTGGTTCACACGTAACCACTTACAGCTGAGTCTCGATCTTATATCTGGCAGCAGTTCAAAGGTTTGCCTACCTTTTCCAGAATTAGACCATCTCTCTTGCCATTTGTCTAGTATTCCTTCCAAGATGGCTTCTCTACCTTCTTTTCTCAGCCTGCCAGCCCGCGATGCCTCCGCCACCAGACCCCTGTACCTGACCAACAGGTCAGCTGGCAACACACCGGCCACCACCGGAAGGGACTCATTCGGAACAGTCTTATATGCACATGTCACGGTCAGCAGAGCTGCTCTTTGTGCACCGATGAGCTTTCTTTTATGCCACGAAAGTTCGGCGCGGTGATGCCACATAACTGCTCCATATGAGACAATAGCCTCAAAGACGGCTTTGTATATTGTCAATAAGGTCTTGTAATTCAGGCCCCAACTGGTATTGCCTATTCTTCTCAATTTTTGGAATACCACTACCGACTTCCGTGACACATATTCCACATGTTTCAGAAAGCTCATTCGGTCATCCATAATGACACCGAGGTACCTGAAGTCCTGCACATATTTGATAGGGCAACCCCCGAAGCGAACGGTTGGCGTTCTCTGTAGTTTGCCCTTGACGAGCATTATTTTCGTCTTATCGACGGAGAAACTGAGCTTAACCTCGCTGGCCCAATTCCATGTCTTTTCCATCAAGATGCTAGCCTTGGATTCAAGCTCTCTTCTGGAGTCGCCTGGCACCAGGAACAACCCATCATCCGCATAGCCAAAAACCGAACACTCCGGAGGCAACTCCAATTCCAGAAATCCATCGAAGAGGATGTTCCATAGGATAGGTCCTAAGACCGACCCCTGGGGGCATCCCTTCGTTAACTTCTTCTTAACCTGCGAATTCTCGCTGGTGTATATACTCCATCTATCCTTGAAGAAATCGAGGATGACCTTATAGATGTTCGCAGGACATCTCTTGGACTTCAGTCTGTCCATCACCTCCGGCCACCAGGCATTGTCAAACGCTCCNATAGATGTTCGCAGGACATCTCTTGGACTTCAGTCTGTCCATCACCTCCGGCCACCAGGCATTGTCAAACGCTCCTGAAATGTCAAGGAAGACTGCCATTACATATTTTCTTCTTGCGTCCCTGATCTTTTTCATAACATCGTGCAGGGCGAAGTCAGTACCCATACCTCTCCTGAAGCTGTACTGACTTTCGCATAGTGTGCCTTCCGCGGCTAGTGCCATCGTTAGACGTTGATTGACAAGATTCTCGTAGACTTTGCCTAGCACCGGAAGCAATTTTAAAGGCCTGTAGGATTTAGGGTCATCCAGATCCTTCTTGTTTTCCTTATGCAGAATCCTCAGGCACCCCATTTTCCAAGGTGAGGGGAACACACCAGTTTGGAAACAGTCGTTCACAATGTCCAGCAGAATTTCCTTGATTCGGTCATAGCATCTCTTCAGGATTTCGGTAGAAACCCCGTCAATACCTGGGGCCTTGCCATTTTTCATCTTGTAGACCGTCGCGATGAGCTCTTCCATTTCGAAGATGGGTGCATCTTGCTCTTCCGGGACAATGCTCATCGACTGTCTCTTCACTGCGTGACCCTCACCCTCTTCCTCCAATGAATCATCGGGGAGAAGAGTTTGGAGCAGAACCTCCATTGATTTCTTTTTATCCAAGATAAGGTTCCCATCAATTTTCAAACAAGGTGGCGGCACCGTTCTCCTGATCTTGTTGGCCGCAAGCTTATAAACCAGTCCAAATGGGTCTTCATTACCCTTTTTAGTGACATAATCCTCCCAGGATTTTGCCTTTTTCTTCTTGACCCTACTGAAGTAAGACTGCTTCTTAACCTTGTACTGTGTTGAGAATTGCGCCCTTTCCTCTCCACGAAGTTTATGAAGGCGTCTTCGNCATTCTTCTGAATTCTTTGTGTTCCAATTCCAATTCATGATCCCACCATGAGAGGTTCGGGAGTCCCCTTGTGGTTTTGCGCAAATTCTCTTCACAGGTCTCCTGGATAAACCTTGTCAATTGCTCAACTCGGTCATCCAGGGAGCCCATCACATCGTATGATCGCAGCTTACTCAGCAGGGTCCTGTCAAAAGCAGGCCAGTTCGCCATGTTATGAATATACCATATTTCTTTTTCAAAGATTTCAGGTTCACGTGAGCCAACACCCTGAATTTCAAAAATTATCAGCCTATGGTCACTGGAGCTGTCATTGGTCACTGTCCAGTTCTTAACCCAGTTATTGGCCTTTCTGTTAACAACAGTTATGTCCAGAAATGACTCAGATTCGTGGGCCTGCGATGTGTATGTGGGAAGTTCTCCCTCCTTGTTCGCAATATCAAGGTCATTGGTGAGGAGAAATTCTCCCACCAATTCCCCTGCCTCATCTGTGACAGGGGAGTGCCAAAGCTCCGATTTTGCGTTGCCGTCTGCACACATTATCATAGGTTTGTCTCTGAGTGTGTTGCTGATAATCTCCCATCTATCTAGATGGTTCTGGGTCTCATCCCCGAACTGAAAATATGAAGAGACCAACCAACACTCTATGCTTCCCTTTATCACTTGGACACAAGTGTGATGCGTGTTTGAGACACTAGTCATCATGACTATGTCCATATCTTTGTTGGCTCCTAGCACCCCAGCCCGGGGACTAACCCCAGACGTATAAACACTTCCATGCAGGCCCACAACCTTATCAAATGGGACATATGGTTCTTGGAAGAGAACAATGTCGAGCCCCAACTCCTTTACAATTCCATTAAGTTCTGCAGCTACTGCCGCTGACCGTTGCATATTCAACTGTCCACAGCGTAACATCTCATGCGCNTGCTGACCATTGCATATTCAACTATCCACAACGTAACATCTCATGCGCCATAGTCTATTCTGGAGAGTTCGACAGACAGGGCCCTCTGATATGCTGGACAATCTCTGGAGTCCACACGATGGTCATGTGCTTGGCCTTTCCTAAGACAGTTGGCACACGTGTCTTTAAAATCTCCCTTGTCCTTGTTCGGGCAGTTGCCGAATTCATGGCCAGTTTTACTGCACCTTGAGCAGGTGGACTCCTTGTCTCTGCATTTGGCAGCTATGTGGCCCCATTGTTGGCACTTATAACAGCGCGAGAGCGAGATATAATCTCGCACTCGACAGCTGTCATAGCCCACATATATCCTGTCTATTTCAATAAGGGCGTTCCTGATAGCCGGATCGCACTGGAGCACAACGTTGACCCTGTCCGCCTCCCTCTTACCAGTTCTGTGACTAATTGTCACTGCTCTCTTGAAACTTTCAAGATCATGGCCACCACATTTGCCTTCTTTATAATTCTGCCGGAAAATGGTTTCCGGCAGATTAGCACTGTCCTCATTTCGAGGGATGTCATAAACTACAATCTTNGGAAAATGGTTTCCGGCAGATTAGCACTGTCCTCATTTCGAGGGATGTCATAAACTACAATCTTGGGTTCTCGTCTTACAGGAGCCTCAAGTTTCAGACCTAAGGCGACCTAAAACCTTCGTAATAAATACGAAACGTCCCAGTTGTCATCACCTGCCTCCACAAGTACACCGCCACCTCTTATTCCCCTGATGTTCCGTATCTGGAGCCCGTCCTCTTTAGGGTTAAACCCTTTCTTCAAGATCTCCCTTGTTTCGGAGCTTGACTTATCACCCTCAGGGTACACCAGTACAATTTTCCTAGNAACCCTTTCTTCAAGATCTCCCTTGTTTCGGAGCTTGACTTATCACCCTCAGGGTACACCAGTACAATTTTCCTAGCAGGCTTAGGCTCAAGAAGGAAAGGACGACGGACCCGTATCGAGGACTAACGGCCTTGGAGACGCTTCGCTGGTCCAGTAGAGGTCTGTTTACAACTTGTATTTTCTGTGACTTCCAATTTCCCCATTAAAAGACTCAAAACGTCATTTTGGGGTAGTTAAAACGAGACTTAGACCCTCAACTTGGGGATTAGCCAGTTGGCCTGAGTAGAATTTATCTTCGAGCTCTTACAGAGTATCCAACTCTGCATAGCCTCTACGAGTTCACAGGTCTCATTGTGAGCTTTTAAGATGTTCGCTTTTTCCAGTTCATATGAGTCCCTTCCAGAGACCGCCTCCTCTTCTGCTTGAAACCGAAGTTTCTTCTTGGCCTTCAAATCCTGTATTCCCGAAGTGGATGCCACAGCTTCGGTTTCCATTCTTGCTGGTCTCATGGAGGGGGTGGGCACCACCTCAGTCTCCGAAGTCTCTCTCGGAAACACCAACCTGGAGGATTTAAGGGGTTTACCCTTTCTTCCTACCAGTGTGAATTCCTGGATTTTTCTGGATGCCGTTTTGAGATCCCTTGGTTCGCCTTCATCGGAGGAAGAGGCGGAAGACTCCTCCTCTGTACCCTCGGACCTTTCACCCTCTTGTTCACTGGGTCCACCCTCCTCAGAAGCCAGCTCACCATCGTAGACTTCCTGTAACCAGGAGTCCACGATAGTGTCCTTCACACCATGTGTGCTTTTCCACAATTTCCGATATATCCGCCTTTTCCCTGTAGAAAGGGGATACTTGTCCCAGTTAAAACTGGAGTCTCTAAGTTTCTCTATGGCCGACAAGGTGACCTCACTGGGAATCAGTTCTCTCTTCAGGAAGCCGGTAAAACTTTTCCTCCGGTCCTTTAAGGGAGGCGATTTTTCAACCGTGGTGATTCCCAACACCTCCAGGAGACCTCTCTTCGGCCCACCAGGGCTCCTTGAGTCGGACATCGTGTCCCACGGCTGCGGGACCCACACGATGGACTTCGACTCTTGTAGTCTCAATATAGAGTACAGACAAAAAAACTTCACTAACACAAGTCTCTTGGTGAGCTAACACAGTATAACTCCACCCTAAATGTACATGATATGGATACGAGTAGACCCAAAGTCCTTTACCACTAGTCAATTCTCAGGGGCAGCCTGAGGCCGTAGGCCTCAGACCGGCTTGAAAACCCTTTTCTCCCTCTTGGCCGACACAGGGAATCCCGCTAGGGGAATTATGGCCACGCACAAACTTAGTCCGGTGGACTAATGACCCTGTGTTCGTTTATCCACCCGGCCGATGCAGAGGCGGGGAGACAGTGTGCCACGTTGCCCTCTTCAACTTCCCAGTAACTGTTCAGAATCCAAGGACAACCAGAGCACCTTCTTTCAACTCAATTCTTTCCAATCTCACAGAAGGTTTACCTCATGCCAAACTTTCCGGCGCGGTACCCCGAGAAAACCTAGGGTGGGGGACAGTTGCATATCACCGCGCAGAGAGAGCAGTGAATTATTACCACACAGAGAGAGCAGCCGCGCCAGTGCGGCCGGGGACATTGGACCCCCGGCGACAACAGTACCTCAGTACATGAGTACGTCAGTAGGACAGTTAGTAAACAGGACAGTTCATTATCACCACGCCGAAAAAAGAGGACGTCTGAACGAACCCAGAACAGCAGTCCAGGGGAGACGGCACCAAACACGGACCTTTTCCAAGGCCACCCACATCGTCGGAGCTCACCCACAGCAGACAACATACCAGCACCAACAGCAGAGTAGTTAAGTATCAAGTCGCCGTCCAGAGAAGCCCCCCTCCACCACGACATCACCCACAATCAATACGAGTTAGCCAAAATAGAGTACCACACCTCGGAAGTGTTTCTGTATGTTTTTTTATAACTCGAGACAATATATCCATCCTTTAAAGTGAAACACCAAAAGACAACCTTATTGATACATCCTCAACCTTCAAGGCACCTTATAGTCTGTGCCTGGAGGAATTAACTTCGACCCTATGAACCACTATGTGTACCAGTGGTGGGGAATAGCGTCAAGGTGATGGTATATAAATATTAAATTCTAAAGAAACATGAATTTTTTTAAGATTCAGCACCGAGATGTTTACACCTAAAAATTATCGTCACTCGCAAAAAGACAGGCTGTAGAAACAAATACTGAAATTAATGTACTCGTGTAAATAGATTCTTGAATACTATTAATTTCCTCTCCTCCTCAGATATTCCTTACATGTAAAATATTTCCTCCTCCTAGTCCCTTTTAAATAAATATATCATTCTTTTTAAGTATGGCATTTAATTGCAAACTCTGCCGGAGGCAGTTTATTCGAAGTGATATTTTACACACACATTCAAAAATTTACAGTACTGATTTTGTACATTTATAATAATCTCATAATTTTCAGTCTCGCAATCGCACCGCAATTAGCACACCACCATAACTTATCCTTCCAAAATCAACCTGCAACTGACCAGATCTGTTGGAGCTGAAGCACTTGAGGATGAGTATGTGCATGATTACTCACTGAAACGTTTTTCTTTTGATAGAGTGGATATTCGACTGATATCTAGCGCTTCATTCGTATATAAAAATACTTTAATTTTCCCAATTTCTTAACACTAAGTATAACGAAGTGTTTAATGCTTGGTTATGTATATAAAAGTCTATGTAAATGACTGTCCTGTGTGCTAATGATGCTCTGTCTCCGTGGTGTTGGATTGGTTAGCTATTAAATTTTCTGGTTACTATTTTACATCGAATGCAATTATATTTTTCCCGGGTATCATACTATAAGAAATTGTATGCGTATACTGTTCTCTACAGCTGAGCACGAAGTATCATCAAAATAATAATTAACATCTGGTATTTGCATTTTCATTACATACCATATTAAATTGACACAATGAGGACTCAAACCGACATACACCAGTCTGATATATGCACCTGCGTCAGTATGTAATAAACATATAAAAAAATTGATGTGAGACTCGAACCGCGAGCTGTACTCTTGGAAGCTGTCCTAGTTTTCCATTTTTTTTACTGAAATTGTAGGATTGTAATACTTGGTGTATAATATAAACATTAAAAAATAATAAAAATTTTATTCTTGCGAAAGTAAAAGTCTTAGCACTACAAATTGTTAATAAAGTATAATAAAATTTCAAGGTGCTTGCTTCTTACATTAGTTTAAAAAAAACCTTTTTCAAACAGCCTAGTTGACTGTTGGGGACAATATGGTAAATAAGCACCTGTATCTGTTTTACTGCCATATGCGAATCCTCTCTGCTGTTTAGAAAACTCTCGCTTAAGTAGCTGCGACACTCTAGGGGATGGAACCCACGATGTCTCATTCTTAAGGTCGGTGCACTATCTCCAGCACCAGAGTACACGAGATATTTAATATGAAAAATGGAATAGCGATATGTGAAAATAAGTATGTTTAACATTCTAAAGTTTTACATCAATTATAATATTTTGTCAGGGGGGATGCAATTAAAATAATAATTATAAGTGGCGAGTGGCTTTCTTGGTCGGTAAAGCTCATGCATGAAAATCATCGAGAGTTCACAACGATAGCTAGGATATGCCTTCGTGATTTTCAGGTCTTCTGTACGCGTGATACACCGACACCAATTTTTCAATTAAGGTAATTCTCCTCTCTTTATGTTTTGGGACGACTAATATCGGAGTACATACGTAGTTGAAATATATATGTTGCAATTATTATTTACTCGACATTGCAGAGTTGATACATTAAAATTTATATATAAATACAAATTTTGGGGCGAGCTAATTCCAAACGTTAATTAGCATAGCTGATGCGTGGGTAATTCGTTCCACAATGAACCTTCAGTTCTGGCACTATAAATATTAAATAATAAATATAAGTAAATGTATATAATATTTAAAAACTAAACAAATTATTGCCTTGCAGTGTATAACTGAATTCCTCTCGTAAAGGGAAGTGAGTGTGTGACTCGGCTGGGGCCTGCCGCGACCTGCTTGGGGCTGGCGAGTCATCCTGGCGCCTGACGCATCTCTCAGCCAGTGTGTGTATCATCCCTCGACTCACCGAGTCCTGCACGCAGACTACGTCATCAACTAACAACCTGGCTGCTGTACAGATTTTCGAGACATCAGTTGATCACAAAACGCCAGACAGTGTGGTCCCATCCCCCTGCCAGTACTGGAGGTGAAGAATCATGTTTTTTGTAGCACTATTGCCCAGGGATTTGTCCTCACTCTTCAGGAGGACGGTTAGGTATCTAAATTTAGTGGTTCTGTCTATTTAAGCTGTGCGACAAGAACTGTAGCATCCTGCTGGACGAGGTGTGGAGCATGCGTGCACATGCGCAGGGTCTGTGCGATGTCATTATCCCACCTGAGGAGTGATAGATTGTGTGCTTTTATTACTCGTAAATATGTACATATATTTATTTTCTTTAAATATTACTAACACCCATGTTTGAGAGTCATTATTTCATCACAGTCGCCGCTACATTTAACAGCGAGTAGAAATTTTAACCTTCATATAGTGTTTTGAATTTCTTGTTTCATGTTCGTAAATAGTTATTATTTGATCCGCACTCGTGTTTTCATTTTGCACTTTTATACATTCGATTGTCTATGTGGGGGTATGCTCATGCAAAATATTTACATGCAGCAAATTAATGGATTGCAAGCTATTTGATGCTAATAATCTTACGCAGACAAGCCTATTTCCTGCTCCTCATTCATACCTGAAAAAAACATTTATGAATTTAATAAATATTCAATAAACCATAATAAATCCACCTGGCATGTCATTCATCGACTTAAGCTAAGATAGTCAATAATAATAATAAAAATAATAATACTTGTAATAAAATTAAATATGTAATTTTTTTCCGAATGATGATGGAAGAAGCATTTCTATAGTGTTGTATTGTGTATAGTATATTTAAAACCCTACTCTTCAGACTGCTCCGATAGCCGAGCAGTCTAAGGCGTCTGCACGACTACCCAAGATCCGGCAGTTCGATCTCGCACTCCTCCAGATAATTTTTTGAGCTCCCAAAATAAAAATTATAGCAGAGCTTCTGGGTGTCGCTTGACGACTTAAACTCCAAAACCAATATGGCGTTCGATTAATCGCGAACGCGTGCCTATGGTGTGTCGTTTATCGTCTTATACGACATTAACAAACGACATCCAAGAGGGAGTATGCTACTGGCGCACTCTAACGGGCGACATCCAAGATGGAGGATGCTACTGGCGCGCACTATCTGGCGACGAGAGAACTAGCAGACGAAACAAGATGGCATCCATTTGATTGTGGTGATGTCAAAGGTTGATGCCATAGAGGGTGGTGACGTCATTCAGGATGACCGCCGTGACGCAATCCAAGATGGCGGCTCTGTCCCCATCCCCCACACACCACCAGTTGCAACAGATGGCCCATTTCTAACTACTGCTGATGCTTAGATTTGTAACTTTTCCTCTCTCGTATTTATTGCTTAACACCAGGCCGATGTTTTCCTGTCACTCCAACAAAGCTATCTTCATTCACTGAACATTAAAACCTCTCTTGATATAATATTCTTATTCGCCTCGAACGCGCATTATAACAACTGTCACTGCGATGTATCTGTTACTCAGGGAGTATTAATCCAGTGAAACTTCGTATGCCATATGATAGGCGATAGAGAAACCACACTGTCGTTTTCGACATTCCCAAATGTGTCGCAGACGGTCCGTAGTAGTTTCTACTGAGCGTAGCTGTCTTCCCCCGCCGCGCGTCAAGCGAGTGGAAGAGCTGCACCTTCCTCTCACGGGATAGTTTGTTAATTTGGTCGCACGATAACGTGGTATTCCACTGGTCCTACTAGCTATCTAAAATTTTGCAACGACACATTCAGTCCTCATCAATGACTCTATATTGGTTAATTCACACTCATTTACACATATTCAATTTATCTATTTCCATCATTCCAAATGNAATTCACACTCATTTACACATATTCAATTTATCTATTTCCATCATTCCAAATGTCTGTCATGCATCCAGTTCAATAAACCCGCCTGTCAATCTCTCTCCACTGTACCGAGGCTCNCCATCATTCCAAATGTCTGTCATGCATCCAGTTCAATAAACCCGCCTGTCAATCTCTCTCCACTGTACCGAGGCTCGCAGTCCGCAGACTTCACTCCTGCTGGTCACTCTCGCAGACACTCGACGCTCTGCTGGCTCGTCGTTTCACTGTCGNGCAGTCCGCAGACTTCACTCCTGCTGGTCACTCTCGCAGACACTCGACGCTCTGCTGGCTCGTCGTTTCACTGTCGTTGCACAACCGGCGCTTAAAGTCACACAATACTCCAAACTCTAAAATGTTGGCCCGGAGACCCGTTGCTGCTTAAGTAGTCTGTCTGGCCCAACCGAGAGGGTTCCCCGCACCCCGAGTCACGCTGAGAGGGACTAGAGCAATGATCAGAACATTCTTTCAAAGGTAACCCCTGAAGGTCAGGGGCGCAAGCGTCACGATAGCTTATTGCGACGGCACGCGGCGGCTTGCCTTTGTAAATCGCCACCCGATTCCCACATTACTACTCTGTCCTTGGCACACAATTTTGCACGCAGGTGTGGGTACAAGACAAAGGAAGCTATGCGAGCTAGAAACATCTAAAAATACTATTTTCCTTTGAGGATATTCTCGCGGGGGATAAAAGTCCAATAAAGATGGTGAACGTGAATTATGAAGAGACTTACGAAAATAGTTTTTTCGAGTATGAAGAACTGCTGACATGTTTGTCCTTTTGGAATATATGCGCACACAGTTTTACAGAACGTCTGCAAAACAATCACTCAGTCACTAGTGATTGCCAACATTCTGAAAATAGTAAGTTATTTACACATCTGCATAAACGATGTCCCCATCTGCAGTAACTTCTAGACATGTAGGACGTATCTTTACGAAAACTGCCCCACGATCGTTAATAATTTGCTAAGTGTTTGTGCAGGCAAATTGCTAGAGTGTATACACGAAGTTAAATTTGGGCTAGACGATGAAAGCCGACAATTTCATATACTGATTGGTACTTTTAGTGATTTACGTATTTTGGATCATGAAAAGTTTGTTTATAATGCATAAATAAGAATGTCTTCTTAAAATTCCGTGGATATACATTTGAAGCAGAAGAGTATGCGTAGTTTATTTATTGATATAACAATGGCCTGTGTAATAACACGTTCACTAACAGCGACCTTTTTACATTGGTGGTCAGCGGTTCAATCACAGACCCCCGGCGAATCGCGTTATTATTCGGACGGACATTTTGATGAAGTTAGTGTTGCAGACCCGGATGCCTACTCTCCCTTCCTTCCTTTACCAGTTTTCTTCCACCAGCCTCATTACGGACCGTGCTAATCCCCATCTCATCACATCTCATGCATTTATAAGTCTGGACGATGGGGAAGATAAGCCCCCCCCCCCAAATAGTCACTTCACTTACCGTTGAAAGGGCGCTTCTGAAAGCTCTGCCTGATTTCTTCTATCTTCCCTCCGCGTGTCCTTCCACTAAATGTAAAAATTAACACTGCCCTCAACCTAACGACTTCTATTCATGTGTCGGTCGGTGGTACGAGAAACTGTTATAAATGAATACTTAACTATTGCGCCAGTTATTCTTCGAATGCNTTCATGTGTCGGTCGGTGGTACGAGAAACTGTTATAAATGAATACTTAACTATTGCGCCAGTTATTCTTCGAATGTGTAGTCATAAAAAGAAAAAAATTCTGATTAACTGACCAAAAATTTAAACATCGCGATTTTAATCATCTGTAAAGACGTAGAACTAATTATTCTGTTTCCCTTACAAAGATAACTGGAAATACAAAAGTGATACAGAATAAAGCGGAAGGAATTGTTTATTTACAGGTTAATTTGATANTACAAAGATAACTGGAAATACAA
Organism: Clitarchus hookeri; assembly: GCA_002778355.1. Lineage (NCBI taxonomy): Eukaryota > Metazoa > Arthropoda > Insecta > Phasmatodea > Phasmatidae > Clitarchus > Clitarchus hookeri. The sequence goes on from NQII01007225.1 coordinate 67,174, forward strand.
AAGTGATACAGAATAAAGCGGAAGGAATTGTTTATTTACAGGTTAATTTGATAGCACTTTATTAACTGTGAACCGTTATTGGCTTCACTCAGTGTTAGTCTAGTCCACCATTCTAATTTTGTCTCGGGCGAGGACCAACACGTGGGTTAAAATGTCATGCACTAGGGACATCACACCAGCGACGCCAAAGTACAGCATATTGTAAAACAAAGAGCAGAGCTCTTGTGAAAGAACTGCGATCTGCAGTTCGCGGTGCCTCTGGTGGCCGACTAACAGTCCTACGACGCTTCACTCCAGGGCGTATCCTGGTGGCAGCGGCACGCCTCAGAAGTTTCCTCAGCCCCGAAGATGCTTCAAGCTCCCTAATATTTGCTCGGGTTGCAAGGAATCGCGCTCACATTTTATGCGTAAACAAGCCGGAAGATGGATGACGGCGTGGCCAAGTGAGTACAAGGAGCCTGGACTAACATAAAGGGAAGCAATCAGTTAACTTCCCCCTGCCAGGGAAAATATTTGCGTCGGGTTTGTTTGCCGAACGATGTGGATCCTGGCGTTGGCGGCAGGAGGGCCCCCGTGTCCTTTAACGTGGGAATGTGTCTACACAGCCGCTCGCAACTTCTGAGTCACGTACGCGAGTACATTTCTTTCCAAAATGCTTAGTTGAAATATTTGGCAAACGTGACGTCTGAGTCAGTCACGGCGGCACTTCAGGAGTACGAAGGCGGAGTAGCGAGCGTGGATGCAAAACCAAAACAAGCGTGCGTGAGTGCAAAGTCAAATGTGTTAGAATTTGCTTTTGTAAGGGGGGGGGAGCATACCAAGCAGCTGACAGGATACGCTGCAAATTTTGGCTTAAATTTTTAAGTACCACTGAATGTGTTTAGATTTTAAAAAATACAAGACGATAATGCGTGAGCTGTAAGTGAAGATATTTTACGCACAAATTCGGAAGATTGGAGTTCAAAATACTCACATATATGCCCATAAACGGATGCAGTACCTCCAGTCGTTCTTTTAAAATACTTTTATCCTCCTTTCTAACAAAAATCGGGATGAAATATGTTCCGATCATTATATGTAACAAAAGTTGATTCGCCGTAATAATGAAAACGCATGAACTGGAATTTTCATTACAGCACCGAGAAAAGGATCTACCTAAACCTTTATATAGACTTTCCACCAATAAAATGCTAAGAACACTACACGCCAGTTAAGAGCCCTGCGCGTAGAGGCGATGGCGCACTTGTAGCACGTGGCAGTGTCACCCTTATCGCCCCCGCTCATCNGTTAAGAGCCCTGCGCGTAGAGGCGATGGCGCACTTGTAGCACGTGGCAGTGTCACCCTTATCGCCCCCGCTCATCTCGGCCTCAAAAGCGAAAAAAAGCTCCAGGCAGGCGGGCTCCTTAAGTTGAACAATATATTTTGTTCACCCAACCAAACTGCTCTTGCGCCCCAAACATCCGCACGCGTTCCACTAAACAAAATTATATATTCAAACATAATTTGCTGGGCCTAACACCTATTTGGTTGTTTCAACATCAGAATGTATTTAGCGCACACAAACATTTCACGAATATGTGAACAACTATAGGATGTTCACGATTATTTGAGCACTTTTGACGGAGGGAGAGTAGTTTGTTCCATGTCTTAACGTTGAATTAAAAGTATGAGGTAAACATTTGTGAACACTGAAATTATTAATTTTGATTTCTGTTCTTTTTAATGCAAATAAGTGCAAGAAGTGTCAAATTTATAAAATGTTTACTTTCCTAATAATTTAAGAGTTTCATTTGACTAACGCATTAATAAAGGGAAGGAGATTATGGCAATGTTAATTTTACATATGGTGGGAGAACACTCAGTGTGCTTACAGGTAGATCTTCAGCAGAGCTTTCAAAAATTCTCAGTTTACCGTTAACAGCTTTTCATAATATTGTTGTCTTGAGTTTCACATAACCCATGGTAGATTCAAATCACAAGTTTATTTGAAACTGGGCCAATATTTTGCTGTGAGAAAAAAAAACTGACGTTTTTGATATTCCAATCTGTTTTAACAACAAAATAAAATGGTCACGTTAATGGCTTTCATTTGGTTGGCTACGCTATTATCAGATTATTTGGGAGTATTGGTGCAAAAATACACCTCGAGCGTTCGTACAACTGAGTGATAATCAGGACATCAGTAGTGATTTTCAGCATGACCATTACATTTCACGTGAAAGCAAAACGAAAATAAAACTAATTGTGTATGTGTAGGGGTTTATTATCAGTTAAAAATTTATGGACAAAATATGAACGTGATACTGGTAATTTGAAGAGTTAAGTGTCTGACTTCCGAATCGTAGCTGTGGGTTCTAATATCGGTTGTGTCGACGAATTGTTTTATTTACTAAACCGCATACTAAGACTCAACATAACGATAGCATAACGTAAATTGTTATCGGCTTATGAAAAAGCGTTCCTTCACAATAATTTCTTCCTTTACAACAAAATCGCTTTGTTTGTTTGAAACGGAGTGGATGTTTGATAACAACCTCTTCAACGATAATTTTTGGTTACATCAACAAAATATTCATTTAGCTCTATTTAAACATACCATTTTGTTGACAGGAACAAATATTGNTATTTAAACATACCATTTTGTTGACAGGAACAAATATTGCTTGTCCTACGATTTTCTCTCAGTGGTGGATTATCCATTAAGAATCAAGTTATTCTACGAACGACTAAATAACTGACAGTTAAAGTTTTATTCTTTTACTTCATTTTCATTGTGATTCATTCTAGGCACATTAACTGTTTCTGTCGCGTACACTAACTTGCATTTTTCTGAAGATCCATTTTTCCTTCAGTACGATGGCAAGCGTGCTCATTCAACACTACATGTAGATCCGTTCGCTTGCTGATTTGGTGGGAGCGCTGGCCAACAATGCTATGTGATGCTACTTGTTATCTATCCCTTCGACCACATTTCAAGCTATTAAACTTGTAAAATTACTGCGCGCAACTCTTTTCATAGAGCAAAAAATTATCTAAAAAAACTTTATCTAGGATTGAGGAAACTTATGGCTTTGACCGTTTCATCTACATTGCATATTTAGCGTAACCGTTAAACACGGACAAGGCTGCGGTGGCTGAGCGGTTAGCCTGCTCGCCTCCGACCAAGACGAACCGGGTTCAATCCCCGGCCGGGCCACTCCCGGATTTTCGNCTGAGCGGTTAGCCTGCTCGCCTCCGACCAAGACGAACCGGGTTCAATCCCCGGCCGGGCCACTCCCGGATTTTCGTATGTGGGAATCGTGCCCGACAATGCCGCTGGTCGGCGGGTTTTCTCGGGGATCTCCCATTTCCCCCACCCTTTCATTCCGGTGCTACTCCATACTCACCTCAAGATCTCGGTGTTAAGAGCCGCTCAAATCTCTTCACTCACTCATTTAACACAGGGAATGGGTGCGTTTTCTCTTGACCGCCGTTCATTACCTGCATCNCTCAAATCTCTTCACTCACTCATTTAACACAGGGAATGGGTGCGTTTTCTCTTGACCGCCGTTCATTACCTGCATCTGAGAGTTCTACATAAAATACAAGCTGTAATTTGGGAAAAGGGTGAACCAACCCCATATTAATAAAAATTATTATTATGTACATGAAATTTTATACCAGTCGGTTTAGCCTCTTTCACTGAAGAAACAACAGTCAAACGGAACTGGTAAACGAGAGTGGAGAGTTTAAACTTCGGCCTCTACACGCCATGTTGAATTATTCGTTTCCGGTTTACTCAAGTTATTCACACAGACTTATTTGAAATTAGAACTATACCTCTCTGGCAATAAGCATTACGCTGTAGAACAAACAAATTCTGAACGTTTATCAAGTAATTATGAAGTAATCATTTCAGTATCATTTTTTAATTATCAGTAGATTCTTGCCACTTCACAATTACTCTTGGATAAAATCTGGCGACTTCATTCGAAGACACATCTGTAGAATGTAAACATATAAGAAGTATTTAGTTATTGGAAAATTCAACATGGTGGATAAGCCTAAGACTTAAATTCTATTTATAAGCAGCCACCATCACAAAAAGAAAACAGGAGTTTCGGAATGAAACTTTTTGCCTGTAACCAAGATACTAGGGGAAAAAAACCCANCCATCACAAAAAGAAAACAGGAGTTTCGGAATGAAACTTTTTGCCTGTAACCAAGATACTAGGGGAAAAAAACCCCAGGATTATTTAGCAAAGTGCTTTGATGGGCAAAATAAATAATTACGTAACATTATGTAATCTGCTACATTTGGGTATTATTTTTCTAAAAAGTAGCTTTAAATTTAAATGGGATTTGCCTCGTTTTTATTTAAAACTCATTTTCTGCTACAATTAGATGATCCCCAAGATTTCCACATAAAGAAAAAAANTTTGCCTCGTTTTTATTTAAAACTCATTTTCTGCTACAATTAGATGATCCCCAAGATTTCCACATAAAGAAAAAAAAAAGGAGGGTATTTAGGCGGGAGGCGGATACTCAACTCCCTCCGGACGCCAAGTGCGGCAAGGGCTACGGGTCTTTGAGTGCCTGCAGGATATTGCTCTCTTTAAGCGATATCCGGATAATCTCACATGGCCCATTACGAAAATGAGAAATGCTGGCGGCCGGCTGGTTGCTCTTCCAAGTTTCCTTCTGCCAATTCATTGGGCGAGACCAGACGCTGCGTGCGTAGTCGCCAAGGAACTTGTGCGAGTTCCTAGTCCCCGCAACAGATGGCAGCATGGCCCTTGCGCCATCCAGGCTCTGGCACCAGTAGGCGCAGTAATTACAGCGCAGAAAAAATTTAGGACAATATTATTATTATTAATAAGTTTTCTTTTTTCTTCAGCAAAATTTCCTTATAATATTATCGTTAATTAGTTAAATGTCCTCTCTATTGAATCGCAATTTCGGAAGCCATGCTGCAAAGGTAGGCCTATAATTTCGAATAGAAAGCGACAGTCGCTAATACGTTTTCTGAAAGAATAAATTACACCACGAAAATAAGTTATTCTTTTACGCCAAAATAATCTTGCAGCTTTTCATTCAAAGTAGTCAATATTAATAATAATTTATAAACATTTCATTTGCTGCAAATAATACGTTATAAAAGGCCATTGTATATACACAACTGCTTATTTAAATAATTTGGCGTATTGGTTACTTTTCTTACTTTAATTCTAACGAACCATATGAGACACGATTTGTTATAATCACTAAAGTTTTTTAAATATTGGACCTGCGTGACGCATTCGAAACTTTCATCAAGCAGGCCTGTATTTTCTTTCGACCATTCTTGTTACTATTGCTGTGCGTCGAAAGTTTTGTAATATTTTTGATGATATTAACAGTAAAAAAATTTAATTAAACGAACTTCGCCGTTACTTCCGAGATCTGCATAGTTTTACATGCATTATTGGAACAGTTACGTGAATTAAAATTATATAAAATACATTAGTCAAATATATATTTAAACGTACGTTCTTATAATATATCAAATGAACACACAATTTATTTTAATAGTTGTCACTAAGGAAGGCTTTTTTAAAATATACAAGAAAAAACTGAACATTTAAATTTCACTTGGCGTAAATTTCTTTTATAGCGATTTCATCTAAAATTATTCTAACTTACTATGTATGGCTTGCGCAGCATTTATTTCTCGTTTAGTCTTAACCGACTGTAACTTTGTACTGACGAAAAAAATATCAGCTGGTGTGCGAACAACCGTCAGAGATTCTTTCATTCCTCTCTACATCCAGTGCGATTGGCGTTCATGTCAGTTTGAATGAGGCACAGCCGTGTTAAGGTAGGTAGGNTCATTCCTCTCTACATCCAGTGCGATTGGCGTTCATGTCAGTTTGAATGAGGCACAGCCGTGTTAAGGTAGGTAGGTAGGGCTTAACGTCTCGTCAACAGCGAGGTCATTGCAGACGGAGCAAGTTGCTCAGACATGAAGGAACNTAGGTAGGTAGGGCTTAACGTCTCGTCAACAGCGAGGTCATTGCAGACGGAGCAAGTTGCTCAGACATGAAGGAACGGGTAGCAATCGGCTATAGCACGTAGTAATAAACCCCAGCGTGAGTGATTTCGAGAAACCGTGGAAAAGCGAAATCAGGATGGCCGGACCCGGATTCGAACCCAGGCCCTGCCGAATGAAGTTGAACCATTGCGCCACCTCGCTCGGTACAACCCTGTTAACCCAATGAAGTTATAGAAGTGTGTGTAGCATGTCAGTGAAACCTGTTCTTTGTTTTCAAGTATTTCTGTTTTGGTGGAAGGCCACGCAGGAAGCTCCCCATCCCACAACCGCAGCGGGGCAACAGACCTGTCCAAAAAAAAAAAGTAGTCCCCGCCTCCACATTGCACCATATGGCACTCGCCCTCCGAAATACAAAGACCCCACCCTATCGCTAAGGGCCACTGCAAGNGCCTCCACATTGCACCATATGGCACTCGCCCTCCGAAATACAAAGACCCCACCCTATCGCTAAGGGCCACTGCAAGACAGATAAAAAAAATAAAGAATTCACTGTGCTGTAGGTATGTAACATTTTGTTATTTATTTATAATATCCTGTTACGATATTTTTTAAAAGTTGAAGCCTTGTACATTTTAGTGGCCTACAATACCAAAAATCCGTGGTTCCAAATAAAATAAATAGATAAATAATTGGCCCTATTTTATTGTAAATGGTTTCTCATGTTAATATTCAAATAAAACTCTCATTGCTATACTGTTGTGATATGATAGAGCACGATTTTTTTATATCTTATCATGCTTAAATATGGAATAAATGTTCCTTCTCCTTTATATTAGCTTCAAGATATATGGAAATCCTTACATAGATACTACAAAAAAACGTGTAAGACTAACGTATGATGGAAATACTAGCATTTTTCTTAGTTCTGCACGAGTACACTTACACTAATTCGTGCAGATATCCAAACAGCGATTTCAGTTGCGTAACACGACTGCAATGAAAAATCGTTTGGGGTACCTGACATGAGAAAGAGCGGAGTCAAGTGCGAACCAGTATAAACTCCTGGAAAATCATTCAGAATGCAACGCTGGAGAAAACTTTTAGCATTTCAGTGATACAAGAAGGATTTCTTTATCTTCCTGACTTAAGATAAATTTTCACAAACTCCGTTTTAATGTGTCGAGCGTTTAAAAACTTTAGATTAAAAACATCTGGGTATCTCGTCTGCGAAAACGGATCATTCCTGTTCCTCAAGAACTCAGCTCGAGGACGCGCCCACCTACAGCAAGTTTCCTTGCTTGAGGCTCGCAAGTAGCAGGCACGCCAGATGCCTCAATGCCTCTGTACACCCTCTGTTCACGTGATACGGTTAACTGGCTTACAGCCCGTGGTTGTATTGCATGCAAAACGGAACTTAAACGGAGCAGTAAAGATACCATTGAGGTGAAACGAAGATAGCAGAACTTTGCAGATTATCTGCTCTAAGTGCTTGCACGTACGTACGCGAAGCACGCACATTAGGGCGTGGTGTGCCACCAACTCTGCTCTCGTTAAAACTTTTCCGATAAAATTTCGAAGATAAAAGCATAAGAAAATGTATCGCAAAACTGCATTTAGGTCAAAATATATTCACAAATACCATCACTTTAATTCGTCCCTAAATTACGCAATAATTAGAGCCCTGAAAATTTCGGAATACATTTAGGACATGCTCGACTACAACACTGTGTTTGTGGCCGGGTTGGCTGAGCGGTTAGAGCCTTCCACCAAGGCAAACCGGGTTCAATCCCCTGCCGGGTCACTCCCGGATTTTCGCAAGTGGGAATAGTGTCTCACGATGGCGCTGGTCGGCGGGTTTTCTCGGAGATTTCCCGTTTCCCTCGCCCTTGCTTTTCGGCGCTGCTCTATTCACACCTCATTTCACCCTCATCGGCTCTCAAGACCTCGTTCAAAATCGCCCAAACCTCTCAACTTAACAATGCGTATACTTAAGTTCATTTTTCCCTTCAACCACAGTGTTATGGACACTCTAGGACGACCTTAAATCGATAACAAACTAGCAAGAGAAAACACGGACCAGATCTCAAGCTGCTTGGTTTCATTGTGGTAAAACGGGACACTACTGCGGCAACAGTCGATGAAAAAATACCTGAGACTCGAGAATACACGTGACTGTGGAGACTAGCCTACATTGCAATGAACCTACTAAATGTGCCTGGCCTTTACAATAACTATAACATATATGTGACCAAAGGTTTAAATTGTTTTTTTATACATCGACTATTTGAAAGTTTTGCAGACTGGTGAATCAGCTTAATGGTTTGGGAACCAGTGCGTTGGGATGATAGTCACAGTCCCATCGTGAAGAAACGACGGTAAGACGTGCTTTTCNAATGGTTTGGGAACCAGTGCGTTGGGATGATAGTCACAGTCCCATCGTGAAGAAACGACGGTAAGACGTGCTTTTCTTGTATCGCACACTCGTGCTTGGCATTGAGGCCTCAATATTCTGCACACTATAGACCATATTGAAAGCACTAGTTGTAAGTTGTAACGAAATAAATTAAATTTATCATTTTTAAGAAGTTCGGATAGAACCTTCTGTGATACCCTACACTGTGTAGGTTAAGATGCTTGACATACATTAATTTACGTTCCTTGTAAGTGCTTGTTTGGTATCTTTTTTTGTCATCGTCTCGCCGTCTATCGGAATAAAGCATTACATATCCTACTGAACCAGTATGTTCATTTCATCATAAGATTCTGTCCTGTATCGAACAAGTGATAAATAGAAGGGAGTTGCCAGCCGGCCGTTTCCGGCGCATGTTTGGCCCAGACAGTGAGGCAGACAATCGCCCCTCATCTTGATACCGGTCATCTGCCTTTGAGAGGGGGATGATATTGCATGCATGCATGCATGCATGCATGTTTGTGTGTTTGTGTGTGTGTGTGTGTGTGTCAGCACTGAACAACTAATCTTATAGAGGGGACCATCACCCCGCCCTGGAAAGGGAGAAGGGATATTCTTGCGTCAAAACTCATGTCACAAATTTTTCTTTTGGCAGGATCGGGAGGATTTATTCAAGAGACATGGTGAACTGAAGTCCAGGCCCCACCGAGAATCGAGTGTTGGTCGCAGACCGTGGCCGTAGGAACTGATCCAATTTCTCAGTTAGGAGTTTATAGCCAAGCATACCCGGTCGTGTTTCCAGGGGTTGTTAGTACTAGAAAATAAGTNCAATTTCTCAGTTAGGAGTTTATAGCCAAGCATACCCGGTCGTGTTTCCAGGGGTTGTTAGTACTAGAAAATAAGCGACAATTAAACTACTTTATATTTATTGACTGTTCGAGATAGCAGAGGCATTAAACACCTAGAAAATCTGCATTACAGTTATAAATAGACAATGGCACTGATACCGGAGAGTGAGCAGACCGGAAAGAACATCGTACTTCAGCCAAAACAAAACAAAATGCATATAACCAACGCGTTTCCACTTAAGACACCTTTATTGGTAACTAAGATCCAACTTAATGGTACTCTAGGGAAAAAAAAGGAAGTAAGCGTTTTACTATATAAAAGATTTCATGCTTCGGAAATAAATAGGTTNATGGTACTCTAGGGAAAAAAAAGGAAGTAAGCGTTTTACTATATAAAAGATTTCATGCTTCGGAAATAAATAGGTTGTTATTAACTTGCAAACTTGAAAATCTAATGTACTCATGCATTAACTTCTATGCTTAATGATATATTTACAGTGGTTTCAATTAATTGTGTTATTGCTGATCACAAATAAACACCATTTTTTACAACACTATGAAACTGATCTCAAGTAAGGACGACGGCGATCTTGTAATCAGTATAACTGAACCACAATAATACTTCAACTTCAAACGACTTCCAGTGAAGACATTTTAATTAGTTTTCCTTGATTTGATTTCGTTTCCGCTATTTAAAGTTTAGTGTTGCCTTTAACTGAAGGCCGAAATGATCCGACTCGTAATGGCCTAACTTATAAATTATGCCACAACGAAATATGTTCCAAAAATTAAACTTTCTAGTGTGTACAATATTTGTTAAAAATAATTACCGACGATCTTAACCAGACAAGTTTTTAATGTAAACTGCAATTCTATTAACTTCCCCATATCCGATGTGTAAGAACTTCGAATTTAAATTCGAATGCATTATGCGCATGCTTGACATTGGGTACGACATAATAGGACTACAACTATCCGCGAGAAAACAACTGGATTAGTGATTGTTGGAGCAGAACTAGAAGCCTAGTAAAGTGATACGATGATTCTATAATTTCCATCCCACCCACCGCCTCCCCTCTACAAGTTCTGTTCTTAGTAGCCCACCCTTATTCTGTGTTATCCCTGTGCGAACAGACCGACTTCAGTAGGACTGAATCAACTACAGCTCTTCACTGTTCATAGACACGTCTGAAAACCTCCCTCCCCATAAGCTGCACATATTTACACAACCTCTGACTGGAGTTTTCACAGCAGGTAACAAGTTACGAAATGTAGTTCCTTGATTAACATTTTATTAAAAACACAATGTTTTAATGACCACTGAAACTGGTCATTATTAAAGTTTTGTTTCACGTACGCCAGTGAAAGATGCGGCATTATATTAAAATTATAGTTTATTTCTAGCAATTTTAGGGCGCTATTTCATGAATGCGTGGAAATTCATCCGATTCACGTTCTCAATTTTTACACGTGATGGAAGAATAATCTGTTCGGCGCTGCGGGTGAAGTAAAGTGGAGATGGAGCAACGGAGGAATGCAAGAGCTGGGTAAAAAAACCGGCGGCCAACGGCAACGCTCACCATGTTTCCCGCATGACACTCCGCCGGGAATGGTGAGAGGCGAGTATTCTGACCACTGCACCACCGCGGTTCCTTGCGGAATAGTTAAGTGCGAAAAGTGCATAAGGGAGGCTAGGAAACAGTACTAGTACACACGTGTGTGTACTCTACCCTTGTATTCTGAGCTCTAATTACTATCTGCAATAACTATGGATACAAAAAAAATTAAACATTTCTACGACAAATAACACCATTGACTTAAAACATTCACTGATATTTAATCTTCCGTCCGAATATACTTAAAATTGCTACTAAAGCATTTCCTTTTAATACATTTTTATAAACGTGGCATAAAATTTTGAGATATTAAGATTTTGTTATAGGCGTAAAATTAGGGTAAACATTTTAGAGAAATACAAGGACTTTTTACAATAAGAATAANATTAAGATTTTGTTATAGGCGTAAAATTAGGGTAAACATTTTAGAGAAATACAAGGACTTTTTACAATAAGAATAAACTAAACAAAAACTAAAAATATGAAAAAAGAAACAACATACAATTTTTACTGTGGCAAAATGTTTTTGGTTACACACGAGATCTGACTGAACCGATTTATTACCATCACGGGCTCTTTCACATTTCTGATAACATAGTTTGCCGCCTAGAAGCAAATTTTACTTCAGGTATACTCCAGACTGTTCTTAACTAGTTAGAAAATATGGCAGGAAAACGATTAATCAGTTAATTCTTAAATGAAAAAGATCAATTCACTTCATGTACGATTACACATCNTAGTTAGAAAATATGGCAGGAAAACGATTAATCAGTTAATTCTTAAATGAAAAAGATCAATTCACTTCATGTACGATTACACATCACTATGCCATTAAAATTAATGTACCAACAATGCTTTATCAGTACGATTGGACCTCACTTTCACCGAGCTGAAATAACGCTGCTTCACTCGCAGAGAAAGCCCGCTTTAATATGATTATTTAAAAAAAGTTTATTAAAAGAGCAGGTCAGTATGTTATAGTAATAACTTGAAGCTTCATTTCTGTTTGTAAGCAGATACTCCGCCAAACACTGAACAATCTGCAAAGTTAAATCACTACAATTGTATACTACTACACTCTTAATAATCACCAATTAAAAATGCATATTAAAATTGTACTCTGGCAGTGTCGGAAAACTAAAGAATATATCTTAATATACCTCCAATGTATTTATCTAAACAGTATACACAGAAACAAAACAGGGTAATACAAATATCACTAAGGTCTGTTTTATAAATGCAGGTGTTTATAATTGTTGACATAGAAATTTTGATTTGCAGTCGTGNCAAATATCACTAAGGTCTGTTTTATAAATGCAGGTGTTTATAATTGTTGACATAGAAATTTTGATTTGCAGTCGTGTATCTTCTGGTCGTCTCCAATTAAAAACTTCAGAAGTAAATTCCGTTACGTATTCTGTACGGTGTCACAACCTATTNTATCTTCTGGTCGTCTCCAATTAAAAACTTCAGAAGTAAATTCCGTTACGTATTCTGTACGGTGTCACAACCTATTGAAAGTTTAGATACGCGATATAAACGGACGGATTGAAAATGCAGTAGCGGTCTTTCCACATTATTTATGCTGGCAGCAGCTTTTGACAGCTAGACCATGTTTCATCTACGAAGAGCGATGGAGCCTGAAGCTTGACGTGATAAAAAAAAAATACGAGTTCCATTGACGGTGTACGTGTTGAGACGTATAAACCTGCTGTGTAATCTCGTGTCTGGCCCCCTTCCACACTCCTTGTAAGGATTCTGAGCCTGTTTAACGAGGAAGAGGACGGCCTGTGTGTCGGATTTTCATGTGAATAGAACCAGCTCTGTCGGTTTCTTAAGACTAGAAATGGGCTTGAATGAATACATATGGTCCACGTAATTCACATACTTTTACGAAGTTTGTGCATGATTTTTATCTCACCAGGAATTCTAAAGACGTTCATATAAACTCATAAACGTTCAGAGAAAGAAGGGGTGGGCATTTTTTTTTTNTCTCACCAGGAATTCTAAAGACGTTCATATAAACTCATAAACGTTCAGAGAAAGAAGGGGTGGGCATTTTTTTTTTCCAACAAGTTTACCTGACCTGAATGTTTTTGTTTTTCGGTGAGTTCAAAAAAAATCACCCAAGATGTAGAAATGCACAGTAGGTGAAAGTCTACCCAGGATAATAATATACATGCATGTCCANAAAAAAAATCACCCAAGATGTAGAAATGCACAGTAGGTGAAAGTCTACCCAGGATAATAATATACATGCATGTCCAAAAATACACTTTTGGGATGCATTAATTTTAACAACGAAATGTTTCAGTCCTTTTTTAATTTTTTCAGGATAAGGCGTGGAGTTCAAGGCAAGTTTGTCTGAATTCGACTTAGCCAACATTAAAACTATTCGTTTAAGTACTTATACTTGGCACAGGCAGACTTTCGCAGGCCGCAAAAAGGAAAAATACTTATCTCACCGCTGCCAAACTGCTGCCGAGTTTGCAAAAACATCCGCACCAACTACACCAAGACGGTATACAACGTATTGATGCCAGATGGTAAATATCTCGACATACAGTGTTTTTATGCACGACGGATAATTAATAAAAACTGCGCAGGTAGCGTGTTTCGTAGCAGAGAAAATTATGAAGAGTTTTATAAAATACATTCTATTTTAATATCTTTATTAGAACTGATGAGACTCGCGACAGTATGTAGATACAGTATACGATTTTTATGTAAATATACGTAGTATTTCATTCACTATGGAATATGTAGATTTAGTTTCCATTTTATACTAAGACACATACGTTAATAGGCGAAGCATATATTGATATAATTAAACGATACTGACCGATTACTTAATATACTCTTGTATTTGACTACTTTTATTAGAAAATGAGACTTATTTCTGTTGAATTCTTATGTTAAATTATTTACGATAGCCCACTCTTTATTTTATGTGTCATTTCAGGGCTCAATGTCGTTCCATTGTCACAAATTACTTAAATAGTAGAATTTGGCCTTTAGTCTGAATGTAAAACAGTTAAAACAGCTTAAAAAGAAAGTTAGGTACGGTGTGTTAACTTCCTCAGATACTGTAGCTGAAAACTGGTTTCAACACCTGTGATGGATGTTGACCACCTCTTTTTAACTACTGTTCAAGAATACCTAACTGGTAGTGTTCAAATTGACATACTTTACTTGATATTGACTTGGTTAGTTTGCTCTATCTGTGCATACATAAAATTAAATTTTGCGATGCGGTATTTTATAAACAATAAATTTCCATTTTAAAATCATACTGTTTTTAACCTTCGCTAATACGCACCCGAGAACATAGTTGACTTATTTGGCAACAGAAAATTCTGTTCAATATAACAAATAAAAAAAAAATCATGTAAGTAAAAGTAGAACCGGCTTGAATTATTCGCAGTAATTATTCTCTCTAAAACTGGGTCCCCAGTGGGATCAGCTGTTTAGAAGCTGGCCTCCCACCGGTGCGGTCTCCAGTTAGCGCCCATTTTCTGGCGGACAATACATTTTTTTTCCGGACGGCCTTTTTAATATGGGGAGTATGGGCGAAACTGCAGTAATGTAGGGGGTTTTCTTGGGCTCCCCCATTTCCTACTCGTTCGTCTTCACCCCCCCCCCCTCCTNACTGGCTGGAGCGACAGGTTTGTCCTTCCGGCCAGGCTGCCTACAGTCTCCTATTATACATGTCGTCGACACTGTCTGATAGCGAGAGAAACATGCAGATTTTATATAACCACAGTTCTGTAACACAGTAAGATTAGGGGAACGTTCTATTTTTGGGGTTTTTGTAGGCAGTGCATACACAGCCTAGGATAGTTTAGATTATGATAAGAGGTGACGTTAGGGATAAGTTAAAGGTACATTGAAATAACTGAGCTTAACATTTACTAACACAAATTATTTTTCAACACTGAATCATGCTAAACAACACATGGCCACGTACTCTTATGCCTAACTGGTTCAAACTAGCCCAAACATGAAAGAACAGGTTCAAACTTGCCCTAACAGGCTCCAACACGCATTATATAATATAAATTACACTATAGGTAGAGGTCACGCCAGTGTGTTGTAAATGTTGCACAAATGGCTGCCAAATGTAGTCCAACTGAGCCCTACCGAATCANTAGAGGTCACGCCAGTGTGTTGTAAATGTTGCACAAATGGCTGCCAAATGTAGTCCAACTGAGCCCTACCGAATCATAAAATGCATAACCAAATGAACAATACGAACACGATCATTGTTACTATTGTGAAAAAAAGCACGCGAGAAAATTTANTAAAATGCATAACCAAATGAACAATACGAACACGATCATTGTTACTATTGTGAAAAAAAGCACGCGAGAAAATTTAACGCTAAACACGTGAGCAGAACTATAAAGGTTTGTGGACGATAGTGGACGAAAACCAAGAAAAAAATTGCCGAATAAAGACTTTTTTTGTCACCTTTTGTAAGCAAATATTGAGCCAGAGTCGCACATTCGTTTATATAGCCAGTTTGCGGTAAAGTGAGCANTTGTCACCTTTTGTAAGCAAATATTGAGCCAGAGTCGCACATTCGTTTATATAGCCAGTTTGCGGTAAAGTGAGCATTTTGAGGCCCTAGTTACTTTTTCCTTTCATCCATTTTTATCCTTTAACAATTTTTTTAGATAAATATTGCAATGTAAGTAACAAACACAGTGTGTATATTCGACCGCACTTGAAAGTTAACGTCTACGGCTAAAATAAAATATATTTATTGATATTATTCCAAAAGAGAGGGCTTAAAAGTGCTCACTTTGCCGTGAATAGCCTATATCAATTCTGGTGCCACTGTTAAAAGTACACATTTAGGACGTGGGGAATAATTCGATAAAAAACCCCCACAATGAGCTCTTGTTAAAAAGTGTCAAAAACCATTATCGAGATACTTTGCCTTTCTTGTTAATTGTTAGTTTATAAATTCTTGTAGACTTCAATTATCGAGTTCAGCATTAATGTATGTTTATACCTCGCAAGCCCGCAAAACCTCCGTGTTTCGCCCATCCGTTACCAAAATGCACCTATGCGAGGAAAGAGGAGGGTACGACGTACGTAGGGATAAGCCGGATGTGTATTTTCTGGTCTGGATTCCTTCAGGTGTGGAAACCTAACGTACTATACAGGCTGGCGGGACACTCGTTAATTACTTGGACACTTGTAGATGGATAATGTAGGTTTGGGGGAAGGCTGAGGTTCCACCGTCATTTCCGCCATTTTGTGATGTTTATGACATTGAGCTGTAGGCCATCTTGTTTCCATTCGCCATTTTGTCGTTTTTCCACTATCTTGTTTTCTTTCTTTTTTTTCTTTCAAAATTCCTATTTTCCCTTTAGAATGTACTGTTTTCCCCCTCGAATTTCTCGTTTTCTCTCGAAACGTCTAAACTTTAACCTCTATAGTAGTACACGTTTCTCGTAATTTAATTGTTCGCTTTCCCACCACTACAACTGCATGTCCGCCATATTGATAGCTCCTAAAAAACATCCCTATGATGTTGAGCTGGTACATTAATAGCCTTATATAGCTAAAATTAGTAGTCCTCCTCAATTTGCCTCTGACTCCATTTTGGGAGTCCGGAGTCATCTTAAATTCTATGGGCTATAAAAATTTAAATATTACAATTAATATATATATAAATAATATTTTTTTTAACTTCTAAAATTTACAGATATAAATGTATTCAGCAACATGTCTACGGATTCGTATTTTCAAGGATACTTAGATTATGATGTCACAACCATCAATATGGTAAAGCATAGTTTTATAATTAGAAGTTATGTATATAATGTTATATATTATTATTTAACTTCTACAAACAAGTGCATCGAGTGACGTGTCTACAGTTTCGTATTTTTTAGACATAAGTATGTGCCGTCAGAAAATATGATTACGTGACTATNTGTCACCTTTTGTAAGCAAATATTGAGCCAGAGTCGCACATTCGTTTATATAGCCAGTTTGCGGTAAAGTGAGCACTTTTGAGGCCCTAGTTACTTTTTCCTTTCATCCATTTTTATCCTTTAACAATTTTTTTTAGATAAATATTGCAATGTAAGTAACAAACACAGTGTGTATATTCGACCGCACTTGAAAGTTAACGTCTACGGCTAAAATAAAATATATTTATTGATACTATTCCAAAAGAGAGGGCTTAAAAGTGCTCACTTTGCCGTGAATAGCCTATATCAATTCTGGTGCCACTGTTAAATGTACACATTTAGGACGTGGGGAATAATTCGATAAAAAACCCCCACAATGAGCTCTTGTTAAAAAGTGTCAAAAACCNGTACACATTTAGGACGTGGGGAATAATTCGATAAAAAACCCCCACAATGAGCTCTTGTTAAAAAGTGTCAAAAACCATTATCGAGATACTTTGCCTTTCTTGTTAATTGTTAGTTTATAAATTCTTGTAGACTTCAATTATCGAGTTCAGCATTAATGTATGTTTATACCTCGCAAGCCCGCAAAACCTCCGTGTTTCGCCCATCCGTTACCAAAATGCACCTATGCGTGGAAAGAGGAGGGTACGACGTACGTAGGGATAAGCCGGATGTGTATTTTCTGGTCTGGATTCCTTCAGGTGTGGAAACCTAACGTACTATACAGGCTGGCGGGACACTCGTTAATTACTTGGACACNTGGTCTGGATTCCTTCAGGTGTGGAAACCTAACGTACTATACAGGCTGGCGGGACACTCGTTAATTACTTGGACACCAGTAGATGGATAATGTAGGTTTGGGGGCAAGGGCTGGAGGCTGAGGTTCCACCGTCATTTCCGCCATTTTGTGATGTTTATGACATTGAGCTGTAGGCCATCTTGTTTCCATTCGCCATTTTGTCGTTTTTCCACTATCTTGTTTTCTTTCTTTTTTTTCTTTCAAAATTCTTATTTTCCCTTTAGAATGTACTGTTTTCCCCCTCGAATTTCTCGTTTTCTCTCGAAACGTCTAAACTTTAACCTCTATAGTAGTACACGTTTCTCGTAATTTAATTGTTCGCTTTCCCACCACTACAACTGCATGTCCGCCATATTGATAGCTCCTAAAAAACATCCCTATGATGTTGAGCTGGTACATTAATAGCCTTATATAGCTAAAATTAGTAGTCCTCCTCAATTTGCCTCTGACTCCATTTTGGGAGTCCGGAGTCATCTTAAATTCTATGGGCTATAAAAATTTAAATATTAAAATTAATATATATAAATAATATTTTTTTTAACTTCTAAAATTTACAGATATAAATGTATTCAGCAACATGTCTACGGATTCGTATTTTCAAGGATACTTAGATTATGATGTCACAACCATCAATATGGTAAAGCATAGTTTTATAATATAGAAGTTATGTATATAATGTTATATATTATTATTTAACTTCTACAAGCAAGTGTATCGAGTGACGTGTCTACAGTTTCGTATTTTTTAGACATAAGTATGTGCCGTCAGAAAATATGATTACGTGACTATNATCGAGTGACGTGTCTACAGTTTCGTATTTTTTAGACATAAGTATGTGCCGTCAGAAAATATGATTACGTGACTATGACCAGCACCATATTGGATTTTATAAGCATATAAATGTAGTAGCAAATATACTAAGTGTTAGGCTATATATTTTCGGACTTGTGTTTTAAAGTCGAATGCTAAAGTAACATAATGAACTTTGATTATTCACACTTTTTAGATGCCATATTGAATTAAGTAGGCATAGAAGCTATTATATTTATTTTTTTGAATAATTATGTAACCAGTCCGAGCCTCAAGTACAATGCAGTGGTTGCCTTATCACAGGACATGTTTTAAGGGCAAAGGGCAGGTTTTTGTCTTCATCTGACCCCCACGAACTTATAAGCATACTTGGACATCATTTCCGAACCAAATTCCAACTGTAGGCACTGCTCCTAGCACTGATCAATGTGATGTGTCTCATTATGCCTTAAGCCCTATTATAAGGATTGTCGGCTGCCATTTTAAAAATTTTTGAAGATACGGCCACCAATTGCATATCATAGGCATCACCCCAACGACGAAAAGGACCGCAAAGGTCAATTAAGCCTTAACCCATCTTATAAGCATAGTTGACTGCCATTTTCTATCCACTGACGCTATAGTCATAAAATTCACACCGAAGGCATCGATCCATACTTCGATTAATCTACAAGGGTCCATTATGCTTTTAGCCTTCTTATAAGCATAGTTGACCAACATTTTATAACTGTTGACGTTATAGCTCCCAAATTCGTTTTACAAGTACTGCTCCTAACTCTGATCAATGGGATATGTCTCATTATGACAAGACATCTTATAAGTAGAGTTGTCCACATATTTATAATTGTGTTTAAGTCTTTATTTTAATGGCAAAGGTAACATACCCNCATCTTATAAGTAGAGTTGTCCACATATTTATAATTGTGTTTAAGTCTTTATTTTAATGGCAAAGGTAACATACCCAATTCATACATAATGCATTATGTCACAAACCCTCTTATAAACATAGTCAGCCAACCATTTTATGCAACTGCATGTCTTACATACCTAAAAATTCAATTAATAAGTAGGCACATACCATGCTAAGACAAATCTAGAACTAGTGCTAGATTATGTTTGTCACCCAAGCACCAGCAGATTTGGCCATTATTGATGAGAATCTCTCAAGGACATGAGGATTGAAACAAGACCCAACCAACTTGGCTATTCTCTAGCTAACACGACAGTTGCTCACATTCGAGGGCCTTGTGTGGCACTCTTGTACACTATGCTAAGATACAGGGATAGTGAGCATTTTAACTCAGCAATTTTTATAGAAATATTACTGTGATTACTACCGAAACAATTGTTTATTCCCTTTGTCTCACCATATAAATTTAAACTATGCTAACGCCGTATTTGATATCTGCAACAAAAAAAAATTGTATGAAAATATTTTTTAAAAAGTGATAAATATTCATTTTATTTTAGTGGAATATATTCTCAAAATTTTCCCTGGCAGTATGCAAGACACTTTGACAACTGTGATGGCATCAAAGAAGAGGAATTTAGAGTGGAAAACAAAGCCCCACCGATTCGGAAGCTGCCACTGCGACGACTTTAGGAAGGAATTTGTAATGGATCAACTATATTTACCACCCAACCTACTTTTCATGATGAAATGGCAGGCATATTTGCGAAAAGTAAATCTGACACTAACAAATAAGGCAAACAATATGAGCACAATTCTATAGTCTTATATCCTTTTATCATGAGAAGAGTTTTAATTAACACATTTTAACTTTTGCGGCAGAAATAATATAGCGATATTCGTAAATATAGTATATTTTTCAAATCAAATTTAAAAATGGGTAACGTAACCCTTCCACCTTCTACTATTTACAACTATAGACTGCTATAATCCAACGAAAGCATAATTTCCTTACAGCCCACAGACTGCACAATCCTCTACAGCAACGAATTAGGTTCTGTTTCTGGCGGGGTCACTGCCAATTTTTGCACATAGTGGTTGTTGTTGATAGATAGGTTTTCTCGGCGTGCTCCCATTTCCCCCGCCATTCAATTCAACCACTGCTCCACCTCTACTTCACGTCACAATCGTCGGCACTGAAAGACGTCTGCTCTTAAGCACCGCACAAGATCTCTCACTACAGCATGTAAAATGTATTAGTTCTTTCTTAAAAAAGTAAAAAAAAAATAAAAATTTCACTTGTGAACCTTGCATTTGAAAATCGAGAACCGATTCTTTATACGCATACAACTCGTGTGCTAGCAGGTATTAGTAACTACGAAATAATGAAACGAATGATATTGTAAGCACTACAAAAAAATATAACTAAACATTAATAACAACATTTTACTCACTAATCCAGATATTCGGATACAACGTTCTCTGCCCGAATGTGTATCGAACCCTAACTAAATCTTCGATATTGCCAAAGTTTTTTTTTCCCTTCACTGAAACCATTTACGAAATGCTCATATATGACACGCATGCAAACCTAACCAATTTTAAAAAGGAAACCTCGTACGGAACCGAAATAAATGTGTCAANCTCATATATGACACGCATGCAAACCTAACCAATTTTAAAAAGGAAACCTCGTACGGAACCGAAATAAATGTGTCAAAAATAGTACACGTACCAATGAAATATTTCAATGCAGGTCAACATTAGTCATAATTTTATTCTACAAGCGAAAACTTTTCTGAGTGGCGTTACTCGCTCTTATAAGTTAACGAACCCAGGATACTAAGAGACCTTATAACACATTCATCCCCTCCAGATATAAAATGCATGCATACTATAGCTAGTGTGGGGTAAGTTAAAATATTGTACCCAAACAGTTTATTAGAAAAATCAAGAAGAAAACGCACACGTCCGTTCTCGCTGCAACATTAAGAAACGAATGAAGTTGAGTAGGTCACCGCAGCCAACATGGCGCCGAGGTCTCATTGTGGTTCGGGTTTGTCTAGTCGCNAAAAATCGCCATTTAAAGTATTTTGTCTGTATGTTTTATGATATTTTAATAACTTATCCGTAATCACAATGTATTAATTTTGTTCCCAAGCCAAATCTACTATATGGGGTAATAATTCTATAAGAATAAATAAATCTGTATCACATCTAATATGAGGGTTTTATTAGCTAATTTATAGGTTAGAGCTGCAGAACAATTTTTACCTTAGAACCCACCAGTTCATTCTTAAAAACGAAAAATTTTATTTCCCTCCAAGGCACTTCCTAGGTTTACCTCAGATTTTTTTATTGTTACAAAGCATTTATTAAACATACCAATAATATTTCTTTAAGAAATTCTTTCCATACGAACAAATACTCTGACCTAGCCAATCACAGTAAGACTTAAACTATTATAAAGAATGAGTATAAAATAATACCGCAACTTCAAAGGTCTATAATATCAAAATCAAACAACTTACAACCTTGACTGACCAATCAAATGAACCGTGGAACCGTGAAGTTTGTTTACCATACATTCATAAATGTTCAATGTGACCACCTTGAGCGGCCAGAACGACATCTACGCAATAATTAAACTCGTTCCAAGCTCTTGTCAGCATGTCCAGTGTTACGGTTTGGATGGCGTTCGTAACTCTCGGTTTTAGGTGGTAAGGGGGAAGCGAGCTCGCATTCGACACGNCATTTTGTTCCCAAGCCAAATCTACTATATGGGGTAATAATTCTATAAGAATAAATAAATCTGTATCACATCTAATATAAGGGTTTTATTAGCTAATTTATAGGTTAGAGCTGCAGAACAATTTTTACCTTAGAACCCACTAGTTCATTCTTAAAAACGAAAAATTTTATTTCCCTCCAAGGCACTTCCTAGGTTAACCTCAGATTTTTTATTGATACAAAGCATTTATTAAACATACCAATAATATTTATTTAAGAAATTTTTTCCATACGAACAAATACTCTGACCTAGCCAGTCACAGTAAGACTTAAACTGTTATAAAGAATGAGTATAAAATAATACCGCAACTTCAAAGGTCTATAATATCAAAATCAAACAACTTACAACCTTGACTGACCAATCAAATGAACCGTGGAACCGTGAAATTTGTTTACCATACATTCATAAATGTTCAATGTGACCACCTTGAGCGGCCAGGACGACATCTACGCAATAATTAAACTCGTTCCAAGCTCTTGTCAGCATGACCAGTGTTACGGTTTGGATGGCGTTCGTAACTCTCGGTTTTAGGTGGTAAGGGGGAAGCGAGCTCGCATTCGACACGTCAATATGAAGGGGATGGTCTGATGTTTCCTTTATGGTGCGCCACCCCATTGGTACCTAGCTGTTCGCGGATACCTGAACGAGACGTTGCCGCAACGCTGGATTGGTCGAGGAGCAGCTGGTAACCAGGCTCTTCATCACTGGCCCCCAAGAAGCCCGGATCGTACCCCGTGCGATTTTTTCTATGGGAGTACATAATGGATCACGTATTTCGTCCACTATTGCCGGCTAACATTGACGACCACAAAACGAGAATTACGGAAGCCATCTAAACCGTAACACCTGACATGCTGACAAGAGTGTGGAACGAGTTTAATTGTCGCGTAGATGTCGTTCGCGCCGCTCGTGGTGGTCACACTGAACATTTAAGAATGTATGGTAAACAAACTTCACGGTTCCACGGTTCATTTGATTGGTCAATCAAGGCTGTAGATTGTTTGGTTTTAATATTATAGACCTTTGAAGTTGGGGTATTATTTTATACTCAACCTGTATAATAGTTTAAGTCGTACTGTGACTGGCTAGGGCAGAGTGTTTGTTCGTATGGAAAGAATTTCTTAAAGAATTATTATTAATATGTTTAATAAATGGTTTGTAACAATAAACAAATCTGAGGGAAACATAGGAAGTGCTGTGGAGAGAAATAAAAATTATCGGTTTTAAAATCGAACTGGTGAATTCTAAGGTAAAAATTATAGGGATGAAAAAAGTCTAAGTCTGCAGCCTTACACCTTCAGTCGGATAGAATGGCCGAGAGGCTTAACCACACTCTTGAGAAATACACGTCGATCTTTGTGGTAGACAACCAAAAGGACTGGGATTCAAATGTGCCATTGTTTTTTCTTGCTTACCACTCAACAGTTCAAGATTCCATAAGAGTAACAACATCAAGGATGCTTTTTGGAAGAAAGTTACACTTCCCCAGTGACCTGCTGTTTGGCCAACCGACAGAAAAGTAAGCTGCAGCCCCTGATTATGCCTGCGAATTATGCAACAGACTTTTTGGCATTCATGATTTTGCTCGACAGCACCTCAGAATAAATAGTGACAGAAAGAAGACGCAGTATGATAGGATAATGTTGGGCGACGTTTATCAAGGACAACTGGTGTGACTGTACAAACTACAGAAGATAAAAGATACTACCCAAAGCTATAGGAATGTTGGGAAGGTCCCTACAGGATTCTGACGAAGATCAATTATGTGGTCTTTGGGACTCGTCGTCAAGGCTCTTGGGCATAACCGAAGGTTGTCCACATCGACCGACTGGCACTCTACGAAGGTCCTAACGTTACAGAGTCTGTTCTGTACTAACAGACTTAAGGAAGGGGCTGTGTTACGTGTCGCTGTCTGCGCTGCTGACCATGGCCCGCCCCGAGCGAGCAGGCCAAACAGAAGGACAAAATAGTGATGATCACAGGGCAGCATGCCAATGGAATGTTAAATGGCAGGGGAGGGAACCACGTATCTGTTACAAAAAATGAGCCGACAAGATAATCCCTTTTTGCAGCGCACGCGTCTGACCCTGGTTGTATTGATTTCTGCGTTTATCTGAAGAATGATCTGGATTACTGAACTCGTTCTCTCAGCGTGACTCGGCATGCGTTGAACCTTCCAGGTGATCAGGGCGAACGATATAAAAACTTGACAGGCCTCCGAGCGCAGGAGTTGAGTGAATGAGTGGCTGAGTTTCGAGCGAGCAGCTGGAGAAGTGACCCGCGGAAGGGAAATCTATGACTGCGAGTATGACGCAGTGAAGAGTGCGACTGGCAGGCTGGTATAGTGGACTACATGTGTGAGTGAAAGACATTACAAATGGTGGAAACAGCTAGACTGCATACGTGTTAATGATGCGTATGAGCTAATTGACTAATCAAACAGAGACAATTAAAAAGGATGTTAATAAGAGTTTAAATATACACATATTGCGATCACTGTTAAATAAGAAGAGTAATAGTGGATACATAAGTAAATACTGTAAATAATAGCCATGTGAATAAATTATAAATAAAATTAAGTTATTTTATTTTTATTTAGACCTCCATCTCACGAGTTCATATGTAAATATATCCTATCATACTAATATATAAATGCGAAAATGTGTGTTTGTACTTTCACGTCGTAATAGAGTAACGGATCGACGTGATTTTATGCACAGAGATAGCTGGAAAGCCGGGAAGGGACACTGAAAACTTTTTCTCCCGAAAAAATATCTCATTCCCTCAGGAAAAAAAATTATGTCGGTATCATAATGTGTGTCATAATTATGGTGCAAAGTCATTTGGCTCATATTTTTCGGACCGTAACTTCGGTATTCGTACGATAATCCAGAAATTCGTATTATAATGGACTCTGCACCACCCAAGCTTACTTTTCGGCCAACAATTAACATGGTTGGGCAGTATCTTAATTGGTTCTGCGCCACACATATCGTTATTTCGTACGTTAATGTCTAAATTCCTACCATCTGGACTCCACCACCCAAGCAACGTAAGTAAGTTGTTAGTGTGGGACGAAAGCACAATGTCACACAAAAAAATGATAGAGGCCCTAAACTGAACCCTACAGGATATACGACACAATGCAGACATTATGGGAGGAATGGTTGTATTACTGTATGGTGACTTCCGCCAAACTCTACCAGTAATTCAGAGCGGCACACCTGCAGATGAAATGAAAGCCTGTCTCAAGTCGTCAAGCTTAAGGTCAAATGTCAAGAAATTCAGCTTGACGACAAATATGAGAGTGCACCTTTACAATGACGTTGATTCAGGACATTATGCTGATACACTATTAAAAATTGGAGATGGGCGGTTAGAAACAGATGCTGAGGGCTGAGTGTCACTAACGGGGAATTAAATAATTTGGTGCAGAGTGATACGGAACTGATAGCTAGCGTTTACCCATATCTATAAAGAAATATAAATGACGACCAGTGGCTACGTAAAAAAGCGATTCTAGTACCAAAAAATTACATCGTTAGTGCTCTGTTCTGTGCTTGTGATCAGTGTCTGTCTAACAAATATCGTTATTTCTCCCCATAAGTTTGTTACTATAACCATGCGAGCGAAGCCGCGGGTAAAAGCTAGTATGTATGATTGTATGTGTATATATATATATATATATAACCTAGGAGGCCGTTTTTGTTATTCCTTAGGCTACTGATGTATGATTAAAGAGGAAATACGATAAGGGTATTGAAATAAAAGCAATTACTTTTCCAAGACTATGATAGTACCATTTTGTGATTTCGAGCAAAATGTTTATACTGTTGCATGTCGTTGCCCGGTGTTTACTTCGCGTGGAAAGGCGCCGAGTACTGGAAGTCACGTTTGAAACGTTAGACGAAGAGAGCGGCGTATCAGCAAGGACGCTGCCGCACACGCCGATAGACTCATCACAACTCGCGCCTAGCTGACCCTGTGAAGCTCATATTTCTCAATTTATCACGCAGGAATGTCATCACCATTCCTTTACCAGAACAACTTGGATTGCTGAGAACGTTCTAGACGTCACCTACTTAGAGTATAAATACCACGTGCGGTCCTCCGAGGAGTGAGTGATTAAGAGCAGAGAGTTTGGGGTCTCGTGTGGCCTTCAGCGACAGTTGGGCGATTCCGGAGCGATCTGCGAGAGTGCGTCGGCGTGCTTGTGTGCAGTGAAGAGAGGGACTGATCAGCGAGACTTTGGATTGGATGCGTGAGTGAAAAGACATTCGGGAAAACGGAAATAAACAGTTTTAACTAAACGTGTTGAAATAATTGGAGCAGTTTAAGGGACATTAGCAAGAGTAAAGACTGTGACAAAGACTTTAATTAAAATGGAGACAGTAATTAAATAATGCGCTCAATAAGAATAATGAGAGTTAATAGGACGCTCAGGATGGTAAATAACAGGTGTTTGACTGTTTGTAGCATTAAGAATAAATATCATTATTGAATTTAGTTATTTTGTTTTTATTAAGACCTCCATTGCTCCCGAACTCAAATGCGCCCCTCAGGGCATCTGTCTCGTGTAACAATACGTTGCTAAGATACTTATATATAACACCATAAAGCGTTTTTTCCCCACGTGTTGATCGACACTGAATCCAAAATTAGAAGCGGTGGTGCAAAATCTTCAAAATTTCTCATGGAATAAGAAATGTAAAATGCTTCAGAAATGTCTTGCTGAGCAAGCCTGGGCTACAGGATCATGCACGTCAAAGTAACACATGGTCCAGAGGCACTGTAGATAAAGACTCTCACAATCAACTTCCCGTGGCACGAGGAGAGACAGTATACGGTATGTAAAATCAGTGAGTTACTATACACACATATTAGTAAATAAACGTTCTGAGAATACCTCTTCTCCGCGAAAGGTAAAAAATAATTATCTAAATAGCCACTTTTTACTTTTCTCCTATATTGAAGATGGTTAAAGACAGCATTTCGTCTAATTGGCGAGAAACTCAGTTACCTGGGAATGCATATCGCATTCTTGAGAGGGCCCGTTGAAATGCTGCCTTATAGCCAGACGTGTCTTTGACGCGTTGGAATATTTTTATTAGATATTCATTCTAGTTTAAGGGTTCACCTACCCGAACCTGTTTGAGGCCGAGAAGCACGGGAGCGATAAGAACGACACTGCCGCGCGCAACAAGTACATTATCGCCACTACGCACAAGGCTCTGGTCTGGTGTGCAGTGTATTCGTACTGTGTGTACCTATGGGGGCTCTAAGTGGTGACGGGGCCACGGTGGTTGAGTGGTTAGCCTGCTTGCCTCTCACCATGGTGAACTGCGTTAAATTCCCGGTCGGGTCACTCCCGGATTTTCCCATGTGGGAAACGTGCCGGACGATTCCACTAGTTGGCAGGATTTCTCGGGGATCTCCCGTTTCCCCCGCCCTTTCATCCCTTTCATTCCGGCACTGCAACCACTCTCACCTCGATCACCTCCATCGCTGCAAAGAGCCACCCAAATCTCTTCACTCACTTACTCTATTCGTTTAACCTCCGGGTAGCAGTATGAACGGTGATTTTTTTTTCCTGTGGCTTACTGACTACTCTTGAGAAAGAGAGCTTGAGACTAGTATAGCAGTAATGCAGCTGCCTTTAGTAGAGCGAGGTGAGGAGTAACGCAAAGTCAGATAAGAGGAAGGAAAAGAAGATGAGGCAGCCAAAGATGTTCCCTATTCCATACTACGCCCTCCCCACTTCTATTTTGCCTTCTCTCGAACGTGTATTCACATAACTAGGAAGTATAAAACTCTGGTTTCCGATATCCTACTGCCAAACTCTCAGTGTGTCTCCAACATTTAAAGACTTGATATCTTCAAACCGACTGCATATCGAATAGCTTGTGAAGCTTGTATGGTGACATTTGAGATTGAGAACCTGTGAAATACTTTCTCCGAGATCACTCACTCATAATGACTATAGTTTAAAAGCCATTTATGCTGAAACCCAGAAAATTTTGTTATACGTGTTTCGGTTTACTTCTCACACATAGAAAGACAAACTGGTCTCCAAACTAAGTGATCACCGAACCTGGCACGCAATATACGAGAGATCTCAGAATAATGAATAATCTTCATATTTTTGCCACCTCCTGTTAATTGCATATGAACTGTAACTAAGTTTATTTCATAGTCACAGCTACGGATAACGGTATTAGTTCTAGTAGTATTTGTAATATGTCACCGTATATAAAAATAACAGAAAAATTGTTTTTACTCGTAATATTTGAGTATTGCGCGATTTATTTTCATTTACATTAAAAAATATTACTGTNACAGAAAAATTGTTTTTACTCGTAATATTTGAGTATTGCGCGATTTATTTTCATTTACATTAAAAAATATTACTGTATCCTTAGTGTATGTGTAGGTATTTGTGTTCAGTGGCGTATCTCACTATTTTTTTTGTCTTTACAGATTTCTGAAAACCTAGCCAGAAAATTTTCTCTGGTCACCAAATGTTAGATTATTAGTAGTTTTAATACAAGTTCAGAGTCTCAAGGCCTTTTTGAAAACTCTGGCAAGACTGCTTCCTATCACATAACTGTTCATGGAAATTTTCTGATTGATTTGGCGGATTAAGCTCATCCGAAACCAGCTGGGGACAAATATTCAGTATTGTCTTCAGAATAAAGTATAATCAAAAATTTCAATAAAATAAGCACAAAAAAATTTGTGGTCGGCAGGACCTTGGCTTCATCCTCGGCCAAGAAGCAAATTTAGAATATTTGAAAATATATCTTTGGGTGCATTGTGGCAGCGGGTGCTGTAGTGGCAATTTCTAGGTCAAGCTTTTAAATGCTTTTACTACCTCCCCACACCCGTCTCGTTCCTTTTCGTACAAAATTCTCCTTCAATCTAAATGCTCGGAGTTAATTCCATTTGCCATTTATGTGAAGCTGAAGAATATGCATGAGATAACACCGTGCTAGCTGTAGCTGAAATTAAAATTTAATAAATCAGAATTTTTACAGTTTAATTTTATCTTCTTAATGTTTTGGTAAACCATAATCTGTAATTGGAAACTCATAACGATTTAGTCCGTGAGTGCATTCTCTGCTAAGATGATATTCTTGCTGCTGTAAAAGCAGTCTGAAAAAAAAAATTAAAGACGACGGCTTCAAAATATAACATATAACGCAGTGTTTCGAAGGATAAAATTAAACACATGATAATTAATGCTGCATAACTCTAACGAAACCCATTACTGACCGAAGTAGTGAATCGAGTAAAGACTGTTCACAATAATGTGAGCACTTTTGAAACCAGCCTTTGAAAGCATCACTGCTCATAACTACACACATTCTATAGTACACATAGACATGCAGGCTCCCATTAATGTAAGCAGTGAATTAATAGCAATAGATCTGCCAACTGATGTTTTGAGAGTGTATAATTTATATCCACTAAATTCAGTTTCTTGTTTTAAACACATTTGAGAATGACTGAATACAATTACGAGCTGTTCACGGTAAACTCAGCACTTTTGAAATACCTGTTCAAGATCTACTTGTATGCACATTGTGTATTCCTCCNGAGCTGTTCACGGTAAACTCAGCACTTTTGAAATACCTGTTCAAGATCTACTTGTATGCACATTGTGTATTCCTCTACAATACAGAAAATTAACATTGTTTTTTAAGCCTGATTACTTTATTCGCGCGTGGGTCACGTGAAACTGCGAAATTATTATAAATGTATTTCACAAATTTGTTTATTGTTACACTTACGTGCATTAAAAACAGAACGTAAAAGAATCATTTTAGAATTTACACATCTTTACCTAAAACTATTAACTCAACGTTTAGACAAAGAACTACTTTACGCCATTCGTTTCCAATTTTACTCGACGCTTGCTAATCATTGTGGCCACAAATAAATATATATATATACTAGCTGACCCGGCAAACGTTGTTTTGCTGTGTCACTGGGAGACACCTGGTGGGAATAAATTGTAACCTAGATCGATAAATGATCGATGATAATTGATCAGTTATCGACCTAGGGTAAAATTTATTAAATTACTAATATCGCTATAAAAAAATAAGGGTTGGTGGTAGAAGGGTGAAAATTTAGGAGGGTATGTATTTTTTGATGCCACATCATAAAAAAATAAAAAATAAAAATTTTGTTCAAACAATAAAAAAAAATTGTTTGGGGGTGGCCACCCTTATTACTTAGGGGTGTAAAAAAAGATATAAATCTATTCTCAGACCTACCGAGTATACATAAAAAATTTCATAAAAATCGGTCCAGCCGTTTCGGAGGAGTTCAGTGACTAACACTGTGACGGGAGAATTTTATATATTAGATAGAGAGAGAGAGAGAGAGTGTGAGAAAGAAAGAGAAAGAAAGAGAGAGAGAAATGGAGAGAGAAATGAAGAGAGAGAAAAGAGAGAAAGAAAGAGAGAATCAAGAGAGAGAGAAAGAAAGAGAGAGAGAAAGAGAGAGAGAGAAAGAAAGAAAGAAAGAGAGAGAGAAAGAGATAAAGAGAGATAATGAGAGAATGAGAGGGGCAGCGACATTTTTAAAGGGTTGGTTTAAAAAGTGCTCTATTAACAGTGAAAAGCCTATTTAATACATTCACTTATCTAAAAATTTCATGGTTTCAGCGAGATGATGCATGGCTTAAGTGAGACGGTCCACGGCAATGTTAATATTACGTAAGACAGAAGGATTCAAAACGAGAGGAAAAGTAGATCATTAGCAGGGCTTTCAAAAATGCTAAATTAACCATGAACGGCCTATAGTAGCAAAGGCANTTTTTTTTTTTTTTTTTGGCTAAACGCCATTTGCCATTGTGACTTGGCAATTTTTATGAACATACAATTGTGTGACATTATTTTTGTAGTTGCGTACAACAAACAAGTGAAAAGATGTAGGCACTTTCTGTAAGTGTTTATGCTCAACATATTTTAACGTGTAAGAGAACGCAGTCATTTCGAGCTGCCGCAACGTTCAATACACTTTACTATGGTCTGTTCGCAGTTTCTACACACTTTTTTAATCAAACCTTTGAAAAATTATCCCATTTATGACATGTTTAGTTGTTTCTTATATACGCTATGTATCACATGCGTTTTATACTTGTGTTAACATTAAAGTACCTTACTTTTTGGTTAATTTGAACTTTCTTATATCATATCTATAAATTATAATACTTCATTTATAATTAATGTTAGTAAAACAGGGAGAAAATAAGCACGTGGGTAATGCCTAGTATGAAATAGTTCTCAAGCAAGATAGTATTACACTACGTGCGCACGAATGCGGTGCGTTGTCCCTTACATGCAATTTTATAGACTTGGTTAAATATTGTTTGCATGAGGCGGAGGAATATCCTGGAATCAGAATTTAAGTAGGGCTTCAGAAAAGTTTTGAAATAATGGTGAACGGACTATAAAATAGCATTCGCCATATGCGCCCCGACATCTCACGCTGACTCATGCATGTGGCTTGTATAGGCGGGCAGCTTGTTGGCGGCGCGGGACCACATATGAAGTGCGCATGCGCGTGTAATTAATTTCGGTGGGATTACACGGCGACTTTCCAGCCGGCGATGGCACGACCGGCGTGGGTTGAAGGCAGAGACGCCGCCCCCCTCCCGCGGAGGTTTAGAAGCGGGGTGAGTGCGGTTGAGGTGGAGGGTGTGGGGAAGACGGACGTCTCGCTCGCCCAGCCTCCCTGGACCGCACACGTGGACTGCCGCCGGTCCACGTTATCCCCCCCTATCTTCCAGGTCCACATGTCACTTATCTCAGGACCGCTGATAACGGACTCCCGCCACCCGTGCTGCCGAAGGAAAGCGGGACCTGTGTGTACGTTTGTAAGGGGGAGGGCGGTCTCCGATAAAGATGTGAATCGTGCCTGTTGTCCGCGTCCCAGGCATCTGGCTTCCTCGCTGCCACGTGAGTGCCGGCACCCGCCCACTATCGCCCAGGCGGGTTAATCACATCATTTAATTACGAGACCTCTGGTGGCCGAGCGTGCCGAATGTCAAGTATAACGGCAGGGCGTTATCTCCATTCTCCAACGACGCCGCCTTAATATTATTTAAGAATGACGTCGGCATGCTTTTTCATACTACAGTATGGCGCGTGAATTGTGACTATTTTGTCATCGTGGCATACTAGAATATACCTTCTCTCAAAGACACACAAAAACAGAATGTACGGAAACTGTACCCAAACTCCAGACATGGTTTCTTTACACAAATTGTAATACAAATGTCCTATACACTTAAACCCGGTAAAGTGTTTTTATATAATTTAATTATATTCAAATTTGTAACGTACAACGCCTGGAGAACAAGGCTGCGCGATCATGTGTGTAGGACAAGTTGCATAGGACGTAGGCGCGCGATACTAAATTATTACATACGCACCTACGTCCTATGCAACTTGTCCTACACATCTGATGCGCACAGCCTTGTCCTCCAGGCGTTGTATGCCACAAATTTTTACACAATTAGATTATACAAAAATACTTTTCCGGGTATAAGTGTATACGGCTTATGCAAAAAACACAGAATGTTCGGAAACTCAGTGCCGAAACTCCACACATAGTTTGGGCACTGAGTTTCCGAACATTCTGTGTGTGTGCGCACGTGGGTGTGTGTCAAGATATAAATGGTTTATTTACCAGAGCAAATGGGAGATCAGAAGGTTTTGAATTTGAAGGCCAGTTCTGCTTGTTGCGGATTGAAAAAAGGAAAATTTAGAAAGAAAAAACACATGTGTAGATTTGACTAAAACGGGCGAACAGATTCAGACGACAGCTTCTTCAAAACGAAGGCATTTACCACTGGAGACGCAATTTGCGACATGGACATTTTCGTTGTGAGTGAAGCTAGAGTCTTTGAATAAATTAAAACTTATCTGTCCTCTATCGTATACTCTGTTCCAGGAAACTATGCGTAAAGAAGTAATCTTTTATTTTGTACATGATTCTAAGTTATCTCAACACCTAACTTATTTTCCGTCATATTCGTATGTAGTTAGTTGCATTCTTTGTGTTTATTTTTTTCCCCGTAAGAATTTCATCTTCTCTGTAAGAGACTGACGCGCAGGCAGGCGGTATTACTGCATATATTGGGAAACTGCTTGTTTCCTGTGGACGTTAAAACGAATTTTTGCTGAAATGAAGAAGTATGTAATATTAAAAAAAAAAAAAAAACTTACACATTAATTATGGACTCATACCTTCCTCTCACGTGTAGCTAACTCATTTTACAATCCAGGTATACTTATTTTCCGGTCTCGTTTTCACTAACTGCACCTCTGCGTTGTCATATCCATATAACATTGATTATGCTATGATAAGTATTGCTCGCCTGCCAAAATTACACTTTCCTCGTAATGCAGTAGCTACTCAAAATTTTTAAATTGTTACTTAAAAACGCCCTAGCTTTATACCGTTGGGCTAATCCAGAAGTGGCTTACCTTCTAAACTAATCTAATCTTAACTCTAAGCCATGTATATTTCCATGGCTTAGACGGGATTTGAACCCGGGATGTAGTTATCTCTTAGGTTACGCTCAAGCCTTAGCGACTTAGACCGCGGAGGTTTGCAATTCCTCAAAAAACTGCGGGGTTCAGAATAACAACAAATTACAACCTTTTTCTTTAAGTTCGGCGCCCTAGCTAAAATTCCCGTTATCATAAAAGTCAGTTATGCTTACTCGTAACAGAATATAACGTTAGCGAACGATGTTAGCTCCAGTTCATGCCATGAAGTAATCTGGTGACAGCAACATAATTTGCAGCGGTTGCAAGTCTTTGTTTAATCACACATTCTAAAACACTCCTGTTCTTCCTTAAAAATTTCCTCTAATGTTTGCTGCAAATTCATGTTTCAACTTCATCTTCAAAGGAATGTACCGCCGCAGGACTCGCTTAACATACACAGTTGTTATCACATTAGTATGACCACCTTCTAGTATCCAAAGTAACAGCCCTTCGCAGCACGGACATCAGCTAGACGAGCTGGCAGTGACTCAGTCAGGTGCTGATAGGTCTCCACGGGTATCTGGAGCCATGCTGTCTGCAGTGCGTTCCACAACTGTTGAATGGCGCGTGGTGGAGGAGAGAGACGGCGAACATGACGATCGAGGTGGTCCCACAGATGTTCAATTGGATTGAGATCGGAGCTGGTTGAAGGTCAGGGAAGAACCTTGACGTGTTGCTCGTGCTCTTCCAGGCACGCGCGGACACTTCTAGCCATGCAGCAAGACGCATTATCATGCTGGAAGAAAGAATCATCATATACGGGTGGACGTGATCACCGAGAATGGATTCATAACCAAATCTATCAAGAGTGCCTTCCACACGGATGGGGGGACCTAGAAAATACCACGAAAACATTCCCCAGGCCATAACACTTACTCCACCGCCTTGTGTTCGACCAGCAATGTATGCAGGGTGTCGGTTCTCCGAAGTTTCTCGCCGGACATGCTGACATCCATCCGTTCTATGCAGCTGAAAACGTGAGTTATCGAAGACGGCTACCCGTCGCCAATCAGCAGCGGTCCAGTCGCCATACTGTCGAGAAAATTCCAGTCATTTTCGTCGATGCACCTGTGTCAGCATGGGTGCAGTCACCCTCCGTCTACTCTGGAGCCCCATTCGCTGAACTGTTGTGGTAGGCACGTGTCTGGATGCCCCCTGGTTCATTTGAACGGTGAGCTGTTCCACTGTAGCCTGTCTGTTGGCTTTCACGCACCGTCGCAGTCAACGTTCACCTCTGACTGTCATGTTGAGCTCCGCAGTTTCCATGACAGTTATTCCCAATGGTGCCATTCGTCCACTCACGATGCACCTTTACACAGAGCCACGTGAACAGTTCACAAACGTCGCTGTTTCCGAAATGCTGCCACCCTTGGCCCGAAAGCTGATGATCATCCTTTTTTGCACCTCGTTTCAATCGCTTATAGCTTTTCTCCAATCTGAAACCTGAACAAGAATTAACCATTTAAGTTGAGTTTTCAGTTCAATGTAGTTAAGTCTCATTTCTCAGGGAACGTAACTGAACTGTTATGTCAAAATGTCGGAACAGCGGTTAAGCAGACTGCGCGACAGTGTAGAAAATGAGTTAGACCTATAGATATTCTGCGTTTTGCTGACTCGAATAAAATATAAAATGTAATATGTAAACAACTTACCCGAAACCAGCAAAAAGACGCAAATGCTTTATATTTCCACGCCAAACGGTGTTCTAAAGAAGACTGAGAAATTTTAGTTAAAAATAACTTGAATGACAATGATATAAAATATTTACAGCATTGGTACGTTGTTGTTGCGGTTTCTTCACACCCAAGAGCGGATCAAATCAGATATCTAGGTCCTACCTTACAACAGCAGAAGAAAACCTACGCATAACCCTATAGCAAGTTAAATAAAAAAAACCCGTGTCATTTGATACTTACTGTAGTAATGACAACATTTATTGTGTGTAACAATATCAATAAATTATTCCTCTGCTGCCCGGAACTTGCGTTTTACGCTCATTTCTTACACTAACTGCACTAGTAAGAAGAAATTTGCACAAACACATAATTCATATGAAAATACTTGCTAGAAACAACTGAACTCAGCAGAACTGAAATCAAAATAACCCCTCGCAACGATATTTTTTCCACCGAGAATTCGAGGGACGAACTGCAAAATTTTGTGACGAACTAAAAAAAGTATCAATTCAGTTGTCAGGTTCAGTAGTTAGTAGAGGTTTTCAGTTGAAGAAAAACACTGCCATAAGTTAATATATAACAATATGTGGTCGCGTGGTGCATTACTTACAAATATTAAGTCTCTACTTAAGTACATTTCTGTTTCCAGATTTGTGGAAAGCA
This sequence comes from Clitarchus hookeri, assembly GCA_002778355.1. Lineage (NCBI taxonomy): Eukaryota > Metazoa > Arthropoda > Insecta > Phasmatodea > Phasmatidae > Clitarchus > Clitarchus hookeri. The sequence goes on from NQII01007225.1 coordinate 103,205, forward strand.
AGCCTTTACACGACTGAATATAAATAATATGCTTAATACAGCC